>CAMPET010000062.1:246496-256947 GCA_946803715.1 Beroe ovata | reverse complement strand
TGGGTGTGTGTGTGTTTGTGTGTGATAATTGTGATTTGTGATAATCATCTGAAACGAATGCAATGATCACACACCGTGAAATGCTGTTTGACTGACAGATTGTCATCACAATAAAAGGGAATTATTTATGTTGCAATGATTTAAATCCTCAAGTAAAATTAAATTAAAAACATATAGTTTCAATCTAAATATCATGAATATCTTCTTATCTTATACTACATGCGAAATGCTTTATCGACCATATATCCAAATGCTTCTCTGCTATAAATAGAATGCACTGCAATCTGACTAGATATAACCTAATTCATCATCTGTTTCGTTTGAGCTTCCACGAAGATCTTAAGATATGATTATAAAGTCTCTCATACAAGTGAAATGTTGAATTGACCGAAGTCGAAGCTACTCGCATTGTCTTAAATCCATTCCAGTAGTAGTAAGTAGTAGAGAGAAAGCAGTTGTTAGATGTTGATTAAAATTGTTAGTGTTCAGCTGACAACTGGTGGCATGTTAGCTTTACTTGTGGGTGAATTAGATAGTCCACTCAGGAAGATATTCATCTTGAATCCTAGTTCCGATTCCGATACTGATGATCGACGAGCATTGGCGGGTTCCTTCTCTGGTAGATTCGGGGTCGACTGAAATGATCGGTCAGAGGATTGACTTATACGTGTTGAATGGGGTTCAATTTGTAACGTGAGGTCTAATGGTCTATCGAGTATATCATTGATATTTTGTAAACATGCTTCGTCAATATGAGCATAGAATGATCATAAGCCGACCATGAATTAGCTGACAGTTTTTGCTTAGGGTACTTTGGAATGTACCAGTGAATGTAGGTTGTTGCTGGGAAATGGGTTTTGGCGTGAAGCCAGTGGTGACCGTTGCATGAACAGCGACTGCTGGTGTTCCGAAACTCTCATATTCTTCTTCAGAATGTCATTCAGTTGTTTCCGCTCTTTCTTTGCCGCATCATCTGCAACCTTCTCAGGAGGAGTCATCGTTGGTAGCTTGAACGCTTTCTGCAGGGGGGAGGGGGAATAAGGATACTACAGTAGTGTGTTTATAACACGAATTGAAATCAGTTTACTTTTAGCGGTTGAGTGTATTGCCATCAATCCTGACTGGTATATTGCTCTACTTCTCGTGAGCGGTGATAAATTGTCATATTCGTACCTGGAAAGCTTCCACTGAAGAGAAGGTTGTCTTGGCCCGTAGTGTGGTCCAGTGAGACCTCTTGGGCTGATCGGGTTGTGCAGGTGGTGCAGGGATCGGAGGTTGTGGAATGGGGTCCAGAGCGCTGGCCGTCGGTCCTAGGATCATTGGGGTTTGGGAATATATCAGGGTGTCATGAGACAATTTGCTGTATACTATTTGTAATCATCACGCAAGTCCATATCACGTAATGACCCGAGTAGTTTAGACATATTTTGTACCTGTACACTCAGAGGATTGCAGATCTGTGGCGGTGAACGTCTCTTCCTCCTTCTCGTCTATCTTCCTCAGTATATCCATGAGGAATGCAGCTGATTTCTGTACAACAGGAGATTTCTGTAGCTTGATTACCCTGCGCATACATTGCAGAATAAATGTTAAGATATCGCACTAAAGTGGACATTACTTTCTCATCTCTGCATCATCTCGCGATGATGATTTCACTGTTTTTTCAATTTCCATCTGTGTATGTGATACATAGTAAAAGTTTGATTTGGCGATTCTTCCGTTTCATACCTACCGTTTATCTAAGTGAGGTATAAGAGGCATCATGGGGGAGTTTTTAGGAAGTCCTATTTCCGGTTGGTCCGCCGTCCCTGCAATACACGTTGATCAATGTATGAGTATCTAGTTGAGCAGTTGATACACACGGAGTATCGGATTATAGGAATGATAAAGTTCGTCTATTTGAGAGTAAAAACAATTGTATCCGCCCTATATATTACATGGCTAGACTCAAAGTCATTGCGATTTATCATGACAATAGTTGGATTCAAAGCGGAACCATGTGCGAAACCGATTGCCACCTCAGTCGGATCCCGATCAGTGCTCACTGGGCGGTGTACGTGTCGAGTGTTGGCAGTTTTTAAATTTCATGGCTTCACAAGTTTAGTGAAAACATTGCATCCGATTAACTTCCATGCCAATGCGAGGGCATTTTTCCAATTTCAAACTTCGATGAAGAAATTGAAAATAATTGAGATGAAATTTTGACTAACTTTAAGCATCCTTATTCTGCAGCCTATATGAATCAACTGCAGTTTCTCAGCATAATTATTAATGATGAAATCTCAGAAAGCACTTACGTCTCTTGTTCACCCCAATGATGTTAATCCAATTCTTATTAAGACCAAGTCTTCGTCTCTTCAGTTTCTCGATCTCCTTGTCATACTCGGCCCTCTTCTCCAGTCTCTTTTCTTCGTCATCACGTAGGTAGGAGAGTTGTGTCAAATCTGAGACAGAAAATGATAGTTCTTTCCCATTTATAAAACCTTGAGTTAGGACTGTAACTAGTACGATTTCTGTAACTAGAAATAGTAGAATTTCTCGGTTATCTGTTGACTGTTCGGATAAAACTGCAAAGCTGTTCATGGATGCTTACTGCTTAGTAAAAATTTCATTCGCAAATCATTGTGGTTGTGCGCGATTATTTGAGACAATTCCATAACCCATACATAGGTATATTATTCACCTCTCAAGTTTGCATGCGTGTTTTGATACATTTCTTAGAAATGCATCGAATAATGCAAAAAATAACGATATAAGTCAAGTTTAATTATTTTCTAAACATAATTCCGGCAAAATAAAACTTGCTTGTGCCACACAAACCTGCATATGATCCTAGAAGTTCAATCTGATCCTCAAGCTGCAAGTCTCTCTGATCCTTCTTAACGAGCTGCCGGTGAGCTTTGATAATATCACGATACTTCATGGCAATGGTGTAAAATATTTAAAATCACGGGTGGGCAATAAAAGTTCTTTCAAAGATAAAGCACTGAAACTGTGCATTTGAATGTATGTTATCACTATTCACTCCTTCATAATAATTTTCAGACAGACATCTTCCAAAGAACGATCCCCTATGTAAAAAAGAGATGAGCATAGTCCACAGCTAAAAGTTAAACATAGTTTACCTGAAAACCGCAACCATTGTGCGAAGCAGACGCTTAGTACTAAAACTAGATACCATGACGCAAACAGTCTTCCCATAGATATAATCTTAAAGTCGTGCACGGCAAGAATATGATGAACAGCATTCATTTTAATTCATACTTTCAGTGAAAAATGAAAGCAGGATTTTTATTTGATGATCGATAAAACGTACAATCGAAATGAGAGTCTTATCTATAGAGGTATATTATGGGTATTCAAATCTAACCTTGAATATTTTGTTCTTCTCTGCCATTTCCCTCCTGCTATAACTCCGTTGTAGGGGCCGGGGTTTGGAACCGGTAAAAGTTGGGATCCCGTGAGCCGATCCCGTTGTGAAGAGAAACGGATCAAATGATTTCCTCCGGCTTCGTATTCGTTCCGTAGCCGGGTCAGGTGACTCAGATTCTGAGATAAAGGATTAAACTTAAAGGACTCTAGGGGCCATTGTGAGATCAATACACTAGGGAGGCGTATATGAGATCAACACAGGGGGCTTAACTAACTGATAACAGGGCTAGAAATACCGATGAAACCCACCGATAACTTTGGAGGGTCTGAATCCTCGTCGAACCCGAGGTTGAGCTAGAAGTTCTTCAATCGACATGGTAGTAGGTACTTCCCTGTAGTCAGAGATAGACATGATCAGTAGTTAATTGATTGTTAATTGGTCAATTAAGGAAATTGCAATATCCTCCACTGAGATATTTACTCACTCCACCCTTTTGAAAAACTCTTCCTTCTTCCTTGCTATTTCATCTTCCGTCAATTTTGCGTACATCAGCTTTTTCTTTTGATCATGATGCTCAAACCTAGGGCAGCGTTCATCTCAAATTCATGCAATACTGTTTCTTCAACTTAGATCAAGTGCATGGATCAATGTATGGGTAGTTTTTGTTAGATACTTGGTAAAGTAAGCTCGTGTACGTCATTTCGACTTACTTCGGGAATTTTGACTTCAATTCCTCCCGCGCTTTATCTTGCAATGCTTCATGCTCTGTTTTACTAAATCCAGGTCCATCCTTCCGTCTCCGTCTCTTCCTTCTTTTCCCTTTCCTGCTGCTTCCCGCGGCTTTTGAGATATCTGACCGGAGAACACCTCTCATTGTATTTCATATCGTGACGAAAAAAGCACATATGGATCGGCCTATCCTGGTTTGCACCTGATTCTACTATTATTGCCGACACGTTTCCTCTTTTTGAACGATATCCCATGACAATGACATATCCAACATCCCCATTTCGAGTACTAACCTTTAAAAGCAAGATATGACTCCATGTTGAGTAGAGTCCCAAAACTTGATTCTGGATCCGTGTTCTTGAGACTATCCGAGGCAAGCTTCAGTCTCTTCATGTATGTTCCACCAGATCGCTTCTTAGCTTTCACCTGTGCCGGAATTGGAAATAAAACGATCATGCTGTCCAGTCTGGATCGAAAGTCACTCACCCACTAGTACTAACCCGGTGTCTCCTCTTTCGTGTCCTCATCTGAGAGTTCCGGGATAGAGCCCGTAGTTCATCCTGGTCATTGTACGCTCTCCTCATGATCCTATCTAGTTTGTAGAGTTGTTTGGAGGGAGCAATCCGACTGATTCTATCCAGGGTACGCTCTTGCTTCTTCTCGTACAACTGTGAAGTTGGTATGTGTTGTGTTTTAGTAATTGCTAGGTTTTTAGGACACCCAATTATCAGGTGATTATCGGATTTTCATGATCAATTATCATTATCGGCATTAAAAGCAGTGGTGATTTAAACCTGATATTCAGTCATGGCATATCTCTCCATGCCGTCGATCTGTTTGTACGCTTGGTGTAACTTGCTGTTCCCAATCATCTGCACTGTTTTCTTGAGTTTTAGGAACGATTTCAGTGGAGCAATGGCAATGGTGTTCCTGAATGACTTGCTGTGCTCCGGTGCAAAGTTACCACCGCAGTACACGTCTTGGCAAGTTGCCATATCGTCTATCAGTCGCATCCTCTTGCCCTTCCTCTTGACTCTGTCACCTGCAAGAGAGTGAGGCGTTCAATGTGTGGGAATACAATGTGTGGGAATACTACCTGGTATAATACTTTTGAATGGGTATTATGTTCAACTAAAGATGTCTGTAGTCATTAAGGAACGGCCACACTAACTCCAGCGAGAATGAATTACCCAAATGCAGGATAGCTCTCTCCCCGTCAATGTCAACAACCGGGAGTTTCATGATTTTGTAGAGAAATCTTTCCAAAAATCGAATTTCACGGTTTTTTTGGGTGTATATAAATCGGTTCTATTTTCACAGTAAAATGGCCAAGAGACTAAAAACGTTGCGGTTCTTTTAAAAAATCGCTACAAAACTATCTCTGGAAATCATCAACACTGACTTTAAACAAGTAGGTAGTGTGATCAGGAAAACACGTTATTTGTAGAAACCACAAGCGTTACGTCGGAAGTTCAAGCTTATAATACTGCTACAAGTTACCAACCGCGTGCAATAACGTAGTTGAAGAATACATCTGACNTGGGTTACTTTCATCTAGTTGCGAGCATATTGAGAGTAAAATCTGGGTTGAGAGAGGAGGTGTGAGCTGATGCTCACACACACACACAAACACACACACATCCACACACACACACACGATCACAGCACGTGTCACGGGGATAGCGGATGCATGGTATTGTCACCACGTACTATATCGGATGGCGTGACTGTGTGCACTTCATTCATAGTCGTACAAAACGTGCGGGCACTGTTCTGGAGGTGGCGGCGATTGCTTTGAAAATGACTTGAATGACTACAATTACATGAGTGGATGTTCCACTTGATGATATAGAATCAGAAAGAGTCTAAATTTTAAACGCATATCAGTTCGAGTTAAAGCACGGTTTTTTGTAATTTGAACTTGAAGGTAATCCCAATTTTTGAAAACAAAGAAAACAGTATCATTCAGCTTGGCGCTATCAGAGAGCTCTAGTCGATACGGTTTAAAAACCAATACAGCATGTGCTGGCATGACGTGTATTTCCGTTGTTGTTTCCCAACTCTTGTTTACAGTTTAAGATTCAATGACCATTGTGATGCCATGTAGCGTGAATTGTAATCAAGGCTATAGCGATTTTAGTCGATGTCGGCATACGTTCGTTTTCACGTCTTTAATCTCCGGGCTCAAGGAAGCCGGGTGTCAGCTGATCGGAAGTACTGTGTCATGAGATGGTGCATGAAGATACGAGTGATGGCGAGAAAAAATAAGAAGTTTGGTGGTCAAATTGACGTAACGATCATTGTGTCCAACGTCCATCCACAATTTAATGACAATACAACCTTGTCAACACTCTACCCCCGAGACACTTATTAACCAAGTACCACAATTTGATGCACAGTGCACACATCACGGTTTTCTCGCAGTGCAGGGTGAGTTTACTTACAGACACGAAATCTCCAAATATGATGCTATAATGACGGAAAAGGGTACACAAACATACATACGTACGGTTTCACAAAGATAATAAACGTGCTTTAGAACATCTAGTCATGGTATTGCTAACAATCATACTCACTTCCTCGTAAACTTGAACGGCAGTATGCAACTCAATATTCAACTTGAATTTCAAGATGATCAATCCTCAATGATCAAACTTGTGACCCGAGAAAACAGCTCAATAGATAGCTAGAAGATGAGAATATATGATGGTGAAGAGTGCAAGTGATCACACAAATACGATTACAGAACTCAACGACCACCTATAGAAAAAACTACCATTTAAAACCACAACTTTTTAATTTTCCATGATAGATATCGCTAGCAATCGGTCGATATTGATTCCGATAGATATGCATGGCCGACCAATAGAATGTGGTTGGTGTAAACATCCACTATCAATCAAGCCATTATTGAATTTCCACCAGCTCTGTTAGATATAAATCATACTTCTGAAATGGTGCGATCAGTAGAAGTAACTTTGAATCCAGGTGGCCGGAAACGGCGATCGATATTTCCACGAAAAACACTAAAGATATAAAACCATGCATCAGCATGATGTGAATTGCTTGCTAACATCTATAACGTCATTGTCAGCAAAAGAAGGAAATAAAGAATATGTCACAATCCAATGCCGTTTTTTACTGGATGAATTGCTCAATCAATTATTCAAAAAATGCTTGGTCATGATCCTACCTTATCTATTGAATAGGGATTTATGAAATCGCCACTGGATCGGATCGGAAAACGTTGACAAACTAATACTGAGATATTGATTTATGTCGTTACTCTGCATTCCCATATTTAAATTGTACGGTGAAAATGCGTGAGATACTGTGGGAATATATTTGTATTAGTTTTTGAGGAATGCTAACTTACCCTTGTGAAAAAGTGTTATTTGTAAAACCAGATATATGTTAAACCAGCATGATAATTCTATCTTTATCGATAGAATCAGAGCATGCAAGTCATTCTAAGTGATGAGAAATGTGCATGTAATGCCGATTGTTGGTATTTTACACTGATAGATCTACGAAAAGAAACAATCTTATCATATGCAGATCAAGTGTATCATCATGAAATCCATATCCCCGGAATTTAGATTCAAGTGGTCATAGATTATGTGATACCTTACGAGTATCATTGATGGTTTTCTGTACAAATAAAATACAGTATCTAGTGGTTGTATTAGGTATAATAGCAACGTTTAATGATACAGAAGATGAAACAGTAAATATGATAACAGCAATCTAGCATAAAGTAAAAAATGAATAATAAATAGAAGAATGAAGAGTAAATGAGAAAAACCCTCGGTGTCTCAAATAAGAGCGGTAATAAATTAACGAATTTCAAACGTATCTTGCTATTCTAGTATCGCCTAATGAACTAAAGACGCATTTAGTTCATACTTTACACAGTCACATTAAATGATACTATTATGTATATCTACTTCAACTAGCATCATCCATTGAATTGTCCTTATCTCCTTGCATAGTATCCCCGAAACCAATGTCGTGAGTTTCCTCCGATAGAATTTCATCGTCACTCTTACCAAAACTCTTCTTGAACCGGATTCGTTTGTTACCGAACCAATTAGTAACCTGTGGCATAATGATAACGATGACCAGACACAAAGATTAGAAGGATGAAAATGCGAATGGAATTTACTTCACCAGACATTCTCGCGATGAGTAATATGGAATGTCATTCAGTACCTGGGCTACAGTTAGGTTACAACTTGCAGCCAGTTCTTGTTTAACTTGTTCGCTGGGGTATGGGTTGGAGAGGTTGTTGTAGAAATACTCATTCAATATCACCGTGGCGGTCTGCGTGAAGTTCTGCCGCTTTCGCCTGCGGGAACAAATATGACAAACTGATCGATTAATTTGAATCACCAAAATGCGCGGCTCAATCAGAGTCGTGTTCGTTTTCCGTCTCAGTTATACCCGATGAGGTCAGAGAAGAGCCTAGAAAGTATGCTCAGTAGAACGGAATAAAATATTCTCCAGCATGGAATATACAGTATAAAGTACTTTAGCAAAGACTATAAAAACGTTACGTTGCCTTAGCTTCGTCTAATTTTGCTAAACCATGTTTATTCGTGTCTCTAAATCGGTTGTGAGGAACGCGCGTGCGCGATGTGCTGAAATTTGTTTGTTATCAACAGAATAGTGAATTGGTGTTCGCGCGCGCCGTTCTTGAGGCGTCCTAAGCAACGTGTAACTTTCGGACTCAAGATATCTTTCCAAATACATATTACGTAAGTTTGTAATACATAATTACTGCATGTATATATACGCAGTCTACACTGTCAAGTACCTTGCATCAAAGACGCGATTCCGTAGCAGAATCACTGCCTGACATATCGATTCCTTTAGTTGTAGTTCAATGCCTGAAATAGTTCCATGAAATTTGCCGACAATACTCAATCACATTTAACAAGTTTTAAAATCATGTCTCAGCAACACTGCTTGTTCGAGGGCCAGTTCCTAGCTGATACCATAGTAATACATTACGTTTGCGATGAAGCTTTAGTAGTAATACATCTGACCATCACGAAAAATCCATACCTTGGAATCTGATTTGGATGTGTGCCAAGAGCACCTCCTTCTCCGCCTGAGGTACGGGTCTCAGCGTAGCTTGCTGCTCAAGGAGTGCTAGAACTGGACCCTGGAAATTCTGGCACGCTTTCTCGTATGCCGACATTTCCTCCTGATACACTTTACGGAGAATTGATATCTTTTCCTGGTATTCTCGTTGCTCGGGTGAAACTTCTGTGACCTGGGAACATGAGGAAGGTGAGGGATGGCGAGGGCGTGAGGTGAAATCATAGTAGAGAGGAAAGGGGAGAGAGCGTGGGAGTTTACTGGAGGGTCAGTGACCCTCAGTGACCCACAGTGGCCCAGGTCCCTGGGTCACCTATGAGGCCAATGAATGCCTTAAATCGTATAGACGAATATTATTGCACAAGTATCGAATGTCATGTGAATATTTCATGAAATTCACGTCAAAACAGGTTTTACGAATTACCTCGACACACGGGAAATTTAAAGGAGAAACTGGTTTTAAAACCAGTCAAATCCAGTTGAGAAGTGATAATAAGTGGTAATCTGATAAGACGAAAATTCAATTTTCGTGTCTGAACGAAACCACACATATCACTGTCGCAAGAAACAATATATCAGAGTATGTGATTTTCAATGCCATGAAAGTATGAGAATTGAGAATTTATTCTCCTACTTCTCAACCATTCATTTCATGAAAATCACTTGAATATGATGACCGCTGCTTCATGGTTTATTATTGATGCCGCGTAACTCCAACGTTCGCAAAAGTAACATATTAGTACGTGATTCTTGTACTGCTGACTGCTGCAGTGCCCGTAGATTATAGAAGTTTAGAGTAGAGTGTCAACAAACACGGACACACTCACATATAATTACTGTGCCAAGTTGTAGCTAACACTTAGGATCAAGTTACAGTACTAAACTCTAGTAGCACAGTATTATACTATATAGCCGTGTTTTAGTGTGATGTACCGGATTATACTTCATCAGTGAGAGTAATACTTCAATTTTAAACGAGCAATAAAGAAGTGTATGCAACTATGTGAAGGGGGCGACATATCAATAACAATCGAGATTCGATTGAAAGTTGATGAGAAAAACTCTCCCCACTAACACTGTTATTTTCTGGTCCGGTGATCCCCTCTGACGCCAACATGCTGTCTAACCGTACCATCTGCTGCTCTGGAATAGGAAGTTTGTTACACACGTGACACAGACACAGACACACACTCACACTCACACACTCACACTCACACACACACACACACACACACAAAAGCCAACA
>CAMPET010000062.1:235438-246341 GCA_946803715.1 Beroe ovata | reverse complement strand
ACACACATACACACACACATACACACATACACACACACACACACTTACACACAGTCTACAATGCTTTGTAAGTTGTAACACAATACAAGGTCAATACTTCTCCTTATATTATGCCGCTTATTATGTATAGATGAAACTATTCACATATTATACATACATTCAACAGTACCCATCATTCCGCATTGCAAGTGTGAGTAAAATGAATGTTCGAATGAACAATGAAATATGGATGTGCACACTCAATATTCAACGACAATGCATTGAGATCAATCAAATTGTATTCAATCCAGCTATACATATATTGATTATGAAGAATGAAGCATTTGTTACAACTTACAAACATACACGACACAAATACACGCACAGGGACAAGATATTGTGAAATCGATTATGTGAATCGATCAATCGTCGTTTATACTCGTGGTATGACCACTCAGATCACCAATGTTCAATATCACACTCAGATGACCAATTTTCCTTGATTTTCATGATCTCTTCGTTTTTTGGATTAGAGTGGTTGTATAAGTGTAGAACTGCCATACAATGACTCACTCTAACTGAAGAAGAGACATTGCCACAATGCCACATGGAACACTAAATGAGCAGTGTTGTTATACACCAGTGTTCCTGTAAATGTTGCCATACACCCGTATAGCAACAGCATTTACCTTTGGGGTCTCTCGCAATAGACAACATGTCAAATGATCACCAAGAAAGTCCAATAAACGTCCATTTTCACATATTTTCAGTCAATTCTAGGACCCATGGCAAGATGATGCTGATGACATCAGCCTGATGTACCATATTCTGTGGTGTACAGTTGGACCAAGTTACACATGAGATATGTCACATTCTGTGCAACACATGGAATATCGACAATAACCACTTTACTTACTACTATAACAGTTCACACATTCTCACATAGAAATATGAGTTTCTATTCTCTGAGAAATAAGTGACTACAGAGAATAACCACAGTGGCAATTCTTTCTCTGTTTTAATGCGCACCTGGTTCTTCACGTCGTACCTACACACTGTACACGTAAATGTATGCGTGAGTGTGTGCGTGTGTGTGTTGCTCACAGGTGTCACATTGGATTGCTGTATAGGGTCGCAGTCTAGATTATACGAAAACACATACGACTGTATCTCTAGCTCCATACTCGAGTAGTATTCCAACTCCCAACTCAACAAGTGGTATGAAATATGGACAAGTGTGTTTTTTAGGATGAGAGATAGTTAATTAATTCTCTTTTGACTCTGTTCACAAATGATATGCATCTATTTTTGTGTTTTTGGCACACATAAATAGTATGCATTCATCACACGCGTACCGTTTTCGAACACGCGTTGGCACACATAAAAAGTGTGAATTCAACACACCGTTTTCGAAAGAGGTTGGTGTCTGGAGTGAAAGTGACTGCTGGGTTATTTCCTGTAGCACGTCACACAGCACGTGTTTGTACGGGTTGTGTTCCAGCTCCTCTGCTAGCATCCTGCGAATATATAATCACGTGTGTGTTATCCACCAATGGAATACGTGTATAACTGTCACGTGGTCGATCACGAACCAATCATGTGTAACTGATGTCCTCTAAGACATGGCTTGATTCTCAGTTTGAATAGGTAACGTGTGAACGAAAAGAGCAACACTGCGAAGATGGTCAGGCTCCACTATGTCTCTCTTTGGTATAATTATAACAGTGACTACACTATCAAATTCAGTGGGTTCAGTTTCAGTGGATTCCGTTCATCTAACAAAGGAATAAAAACGAAAAGAACACCTAGAAACTAAGCAAAGAAAGAGAAACAAGGTAAACTTGGTTTAGTTAGAGGGAAACTCCGACTTTACCTTTGAACATGATCCTCTGCCGTATCAACGGATAGAATTTGCTGCTGTACTTCCCTGTTCTTACTGACCACGCCCTTTCTGTCACAGTCAACACCTGATTCACTTCTCCCTCCGTTAATCATCCCAGCTACAATTATTGGAGAGTCAGTAATACTCAATTCTGCGGGATTGCCTTGTTAATGCCATTAATAGTACACATTAGACACTTGCTACATCCCGTTATAATGTACCAAATTAACCAATCTCTTCCGCTTTAATTAGCTCCCATTAATATTGAATGACCGCTCGTTGAACAATACACATTGAGCATTAACTGAAACTTATATCCAGGGAAGCTCACGAGTTTCAGAGCGACCCATAAGTTCAAGTAGAGTTAGCGAATTAAACACGTTCATTTATTTGGAGACTTTTACGTGTACATTATCAACGATAAAATACTAGTAATTAGAGCAGTAGAAAATAATCAATAACCGCACAATCAAGTTAAAAACAAAATCATTCAAACAAAAAATTCCAATCAAGTTATTCTGACAAAAATGACGCTACCGAGACTATTTAAACAATTGAATGCCCGAGCTGATGATGCTCTCAGGGGGAGCTGGCGATATTCTGGACAGTAATGAGATTCTTTAGTTTATACATGTTTCGTGAGCAAACTCAAATTTGATTGAATAAAGTGGTTAGCTCGAGCTAACTGTAATCCATCGTGCAACCCTCATGTGGCGAAAGTTGGTTCCCACCTTATTAAACGCTCATTAATGACTACTCCTAATCAATCAGAATATTTGATGAAAAAAGTGAGGAATACCCATCAGTGACCATTACTTGTGACCACAAGTTGTGGTCTGTGGAACAAAATGACCACTACTTGGAGATCTCCCACTGAATTTCAGTGGTAATATTGCGCACTATGCAGTGGTATTGTGAAAAATATACGATATACACGGGAACAAAAAGAATTTGAAAAGAATTTTAGATGAATATCTATTTCACGTATTCAGTACCTATGAGAAAGATTTGGTGTTCGAAAAAACTTAAGAACATCGTCCAAGAAAGCTCTGGTCATCGTCGTGTTCACAATTGCACATTTCAACATCAATTAATCATGTTAATCAATTTATTTCTAGTCTTCTATATATGTCCCATCCACTGTCCTTTTTCGCNATTGTCGTTTCATTGGTCAAACCCAGAAATCAGAATAAAACACACGTTTTTAAGGTGATTTATGATGTGTGCTGGAGGCTTATTCTCGATATCGTGACAATTCTGTGCCCCGGGTGACCTGTGACCGGGGATTTGACTGATGCCAGGCGGGGCACGAGATCCAGATGATGTGAAACCGCCGGAGCACACGCAGATGCAGCCACACGCCTTGCGACTATGGCAGTCGCGTGAGCCGTCACGCGGACTTTCGCGTGAGCTATCACGCGGATAGTCACGCGAATAATCCGTAGGGTAGTCACGTGAAGTAAAATCGCCAGGGAACATGTGACATGACCGTTCCAATACTGTGGAATCACGTGACGAAGATGAATTACGCGCGAGTGAGTCACGTGATTCGTCACGTGCCTCGGTATCTGTGGGGGAGGTGTCGAGGGATTGGCCGCCGCTCGGGAATGGAATCCCACCTGGGGAGGAGACAAGGGAAGGGGTCTCTGACGAGTGTTTGTGTGGCGTGTGGAACGTCTCGGGCGAACTTTCCAAACAATCGGTAAAGGAGAGATCGGGCGCAGATGACGCTTTTGTTATCGGTCTCAGCCCGACTACGTCGTCTTCAATTTCTGACATCGTCCGTTTAACGTCCGTCTCCGACGCACGGTCAGAGACGAGATTCTTGAGCGGGTCTTCGTCCTCGTCATCGTCGTCTCCATCGGAAAAGGGTGGGGGCGATGGGAGGCGGATCTGAACTTGAGAATTGACGTTCCTGATAGGGGGTATCCGTGGTGTTGTGTACTTGGTTGTTTTTGCTCGGAGTCGCTCCGCGTTATGTAGGATGAGACCCATGTTAATGACTTTCAGGATAAAGAGGACAAGAACAACAGCTCCGCCGTATTTGACATAGTGCATCATACTCAATTCCATATCCTCTGGAATCACCTGTAGCAGTTGGGTGATACCATAATGAAAATCCTATGCATGCCTACTACATTTACAATACAATACTACAGTTATTACAATTAAAATTGTATATATCTCATTGTATAAGTCTCATTTCATGATATAGGTTCGGTACGCACCTCAATAAGAACAGTTATAGTGAGGCAGGCAAGTGGCATTGGAATGAATAATATCTTCCTAGCCATCATGTCCATACGGTTACTGAATGTTTGTCTGAAGAGCGCTGGATTCAGGAGATCGTCATACAGCTGGAACTAATGGGAGAAGGGAAATTAGAAGTGAACAAGACAGATACTACGAATTCTATCGCTGCTCGAACATATCTATATCTGTACCAACTCGATAATCGGTGTATGATGAGGCGGAAATGCCGTTGAAACGCGTAACAAACGCGTGTTTTATCCAATCTATCAGAACTTCGCTGACAATTATCAACACTATGTCCGGTAGAATATCGAAGATATGAGAGCTCTGCCATTCTGAAAGAGGATCATGACTGATGACGTTAATAAATGACGATATCCTAAGATAAATGCCCTAATTTCGGGGAAATAATCCTGACAATATGTTGCATTCTCACCTAGTTGAGACATATTCCTCACAAAAACAACTATGAAAATGACAGTGTACTGAAACCGTTCTCTGATGTCACGTGCCACAATCTGGGATAATAAGGTTGATCACAATACATGTTGGTATGTTGATGAGTGCTGCCTTCAATTATCAGGGTAGGAAGTAAGAGTAATACACGTGTAGAATAGAAGAGACTTGATATCATATTATATGCTTGTGAATGGTGAAACTAATGTACTACAAGCATTACACTGTACCTGGTAGTTATTTATTCTATCAAATTTCTTGAATAGGTAAGATTTCAGTTCCATGAACTGATTTGATGTCATGACTACGAGCAGACTTTTGTTGTGAGAGTTGATTGCAACACTGGGGAAGAAAATAGGGTTTGAAAATGTGGATTCAAGTTTTACGAGCCCCTTTTAGCTTCAATATAAATATTGTGAAGATATACTGTGCAATACCTCAAACAGATAGCTTGAATTAGGAAAACCATGCTATGAATGAGAGTGTAGATGCAGGCCAGAACCAAATGCCACAGCAAGCTGAGATGCTCTCTTTTTCTTGCTTTGTTTCTTATAGTGAGCCAGAAAAGTGCATCCATGACATCATTGCCTGAAGGAAGCAAGATTTTCTCAATCACAAACCACTTTGACATCAGGTCCTCATGAATCAAATCAAATCTTGATAACTCACCAAATGATAAGCAAAGATAGTCAAAGATTTCCAGAACATTGTAGATGAAATAGAGCTTTATAACACTTTGTCCTCTGATCAAGTGATAAAGCATTGATATGTTCACTCTTGACAACACAAAGAGGCTTATTGACATGATAATGAGTCTGAATAGGTCGCATACCAAACCCTGTGGCATTAAGTTCATTATATACCATATATAGTCATGATGACTTACTAGATAATGTGGAAAAATCAATCTTGACAAGTATTGTATTACTATAACCTTATCAACAGGAGAAGGCTGCAGAAACAAAACTTTTTTGCACAACCAGGAAAGCATCTTGAGAAGAGTACATACAGTTCTTATGGGAAGAAAAGTGAAAATGAACAGATATGCATCTAAACACACCAAATAACCAAGATACAGCACTTTTTCCAGCTCCCCTGTGAAGTTAAATGTTTGAGATACCTTTATGCAGACAACAGAAAATATACAATTACTTGCTAAAGATTGAGAACTCACATGGGATATTAAGGAATGTGATAATTTGTTGTTCCTTTAATAGATACTTTGAATCATCCTCGCCAACTGCAGAACCTTGAACAACCTGTTCAATAATGGAATATAGTGAATTGAGAGCAATCAATTACAAAATTAAGACAATCTGACCTCTATCTCAACAACAGAGTGCAATTAGAAGTAGACTGAGTGAATCAAGCTCACCTCATCAAAGAGGCAATTGAAGATGGATTGCCTTTTCTGATTATGTCGCACTTTGTTATTGTTTTTCATTCTCTCTCAGATCATAATCATTTGTGGCTAACATTGGCTGAAATTTGTAGTGAATTTCTCTGTCAAAAACGAAACATAGTCCGGATTAGGCTAAAGGACCAAAAGTATGTCAATGTCATCCATAGAATTGCTTGCATACATCAACAGGAATGAATTCAATTCAATTGAATGATTTACTCGATATGACATGAGAGCCATAATAAATTAAATAATGACAATGTGCAATCACGAATGTCATGCGACATTACATTGGATGGGCAAATCGAAACGTTTTATTTAGATTTGTATCATGTCAAAAGAAAAAAAAATTGTATAGCACCTAAATTGGTCGATGATAGCCCCTGTCGAGAATATCTTTGCGCGTGCGCGTGCGCTGTAAATTAATCGCAAATTATTCTCGCTCATATTAAAAACTATTTTTGCTGGCACTTGGCGGATTGGCGCTCGCCGCTTAGCGGCTCGCGCGCGGCGTCAGCACTTTAGGGCCTAGCAACGCCAGGCAAGATATGATGTTATTTGCTTATTATACAGCATTTTTAGATGCCAGACCGCTGATGCAACTGCAAGCCGCTTCGCGGCTTGCGTCAATGCGTCAGCAAGAGAATAAGTTTGCGCCGCGGCGCGCGCGCGCGAAACGAAATTCTCAACAGGGTCTATCATCGATCGACAAATTAAGCCCTGCGCTGCGTGACTTGTCAGATGTTACCTGACCTGTTTCTCGCGCGAGCGCGCCTTCATCGAAGGCCTTCGATGAAGGCGCGCGCGCCCCGCGCGAGAAACTGAGGTCAGATAAAATCTGACAATATATGCGTGACCAGTGACCTTGGCCTTGCGCGCGCTGGTTTTGTATTTTTGCCGGATGTTATCTGTCCACTGTTTTTTGCGCGCGCCGCGCGCAAGAAACAGCGGACAGATAACATCCGGCAATTGTATTCATTATTATGATTTGTCGATCAGATTAGAATAAGATTACAAGTTTAACATTTCAGTTTGGTGCTGACCAGATGCTGAGATGCATTTGTGCTTATGTCGTGGATCTATCAGTAAGTATGTGATCAGTTTCATCACATAGTTGAGGGGTTTCACACTTGTTCAGTAGTGTGTTGTCTTACTATCTAATCAGGTTTTTCATTTACAATTAGAATGCATTTAGTTTTCATCTTCATATTGACTGTGGGCCATTTCAATAAATAACTGAGATATAAATAGGTAGCTCAATCCCATTCCTACATAATATACTACATAATATACTACATAATATACTTGTTCAGAGTTCCAGTTTATGTGATGGCAAACCTTGAGACTGTTCCACGTGGTAGAGGGAGAGGGAGATCAAAACCTAGTGAGTGTTCTATGCTTTGAATCATTGAATGACTTCATTGTTCTGGCTCTGCATAACTAATATGTTTCAAATTATCTCAGGGACAGCATTAGAGGCAGCTCCAACACAGCTATACAGTCAGAAGCCACCAGTCCCAGCAGTAAAACCCCCTGAAATCAGTACTCCAGCTATAAATAGTCCATCATCTCCTGCCAAACCTCCGGGAAAAGGCAGAGGTGGTAGAGGAAGGGGTAGGGGCCAGCCAGTTGTAAACCCTCAAGTTGGATCACTACCAAGCATCTCCTCAGACCCTTCTCCCTGTCCTTCATCTAGTGAAGCAGCAGTTGTTCCAACTTATGATGCTGAAGGAAAAATTCAGAACCCATGGACATCACACAGAAAACCAAAGACACTGGAACTTCTCAAAAGGTGGGACTGTTTATCTGGCTTGAGTTTCTATCGCTTTATCGACCTTGTCAATGATAAGTGAGCTACTTTGATTTTTTCCTTGCTTCAGGAAGGACTATGGTGTGGAAGGGAGAACAATCGAACTTTATACTAACTTCTATGAAGTTAAACACACATCTACGATGAAGATTTATCAGTATAACGTTACAATAGCTGTGAGTAAATCACAGCAACCTTTTTGTATTCAACCTTTAAACACAATTCATTTTCTTGACTTTTACTAAACCCTAGTTACCAGACAAAGTCTTGAAAGCAAACAAAAGCCTTGCACTTCACATTTTCAACCATATGGTGAATGATTACAAGGAAATGTATTTCACAGGTAAACCTATGATTATCCTGTTACAGTATCACTCCTGATTCAATGATTTTTCTTCCACTGTTTATTCTTGGCTATTCATAGCTGTTAATTGCAGGCCTATACCCTGTGTTTGATGGTAGTAAAATAATGTACACAACAAAGAAAATAGAAAATCTGGATAAGAAGGTAAATATCACCTATACTGGTTTAAATGTGTACAAACCGAGAGTGTGTTATTTCATCTACATTGTGTTATCATAAAGAGATCTATTGTTAATTGCTTAAGTAAACTTTGATGTGACATGTACAGTTGTACCTATACAAAACACATTTTACAGGCTACACTGCCGGTAAACTTTAAAAGTGACAAAGTCAGAGAGGAGTGTATTAATATTGAAATACAGCCAACGAATCAAGTCATTGACTTTGCTGATATTGAGGTATTATCCGTTGTGCCATGAATAGTACCCTGTACCACAAAAGTGTACTAAATTTTGATCTGGGGATTCAAAGTCCATCTTTCCCTTTAACCACAGGCACTCTATCGAAAAGAAAAGGAAAACCAAGCAATTCCCCATAATCTGTTCTCATGTGCTGACATCATTCTTGGATTTATGCCAAAGTTAAGTTACATGAGCTATGGCAGGAATTACTTTCCCCGTGGTCAAAAGGTTGCAGAGTTGGGAGATGGAATTCAGTTGTGGTCCGGTTCAGTCATGGCAGTCAAACCAGGTGTGGCTGTGAAATGGGCATAGAACATATCATTGGATATATTATCAAATATCAAATATAACGATCTATATGACCACTATTAATTTGTTTGCATTAATGGCTATTCGAATGTGATAGCTGATGTTCATTGCAGGCCAGTGGAAGTTACTGGTAAATATTGATGAGAAACACACCGCATTCTATAAACAGCAGGATTTGCAGCAACTGATCAATTCAATATGTCCGAATAAGACATTCTTCAAGCAACAGGACCTCAAGAAGGTGGGCTTGCTTTTCTCATCCTACTGTCTTGAATATGCGGGGGTAGAGGCTAAGATCAATTATAACATTTCCGACTCTTTTTGGCTACAGGGGCAATGTGACATGCAGAAAGCTGGGCTTTCTAAAGAAAGCCCAGCGGTAGCTCTGCAATAACTACTACTTAAACTACTACTGTTCATATTGTATCGCCATTCCACAGATTAACGATCATCTGCGAGGGTTACGAATAGAAGTGTCCCACAATGGTTACAAGAGGAAACATCGTGTCATAGGAATGACAGAAACACCCGCGAATAAGCACATGTTCAAAGGTAAAGGGGAGTTTACGAACAGAAAACAAATCGACACACAAACAAACAGACAGACACAAACAATCATACAACCGAAAAAATCAACATCAATCGGTGTCCGAGTCTCGTCTTTCCCCACGGATGCTATAGGTCTCAGTTCTATGATATATACCTCTTTTTCCAGAAAGAGATACATTAGCAAACGTGTCAGTGGCTGAGTACTTTGAAAAGAAGGGCATCACGTTGAAACATCCTCACTTACCAACCATACAAGTGAGAGAAGTATATTGTAGTACCAACTGAGTTGTCGATGTTTAGATTTTAATTCAATTCGGTTCCCCGTTGAAATACTGAAATTTGAAATTCCGAAATCTGGAGATGATTCGCGGTAATTCGTGTCTCTCGTAACTCAGGTCGAACCCAAGTCAAGATCAATTTACCAGCCGATAGAGTTATGCTCAGTTGTGGAGGGTCAACGTTGTATCAGGTACGATAGCAGGAATGTTGACAGGTTTGTTAGCAACATTCCTGTTAACATTGGTGACAGGATATAGGTTTGCTACTTTGTTATTGCAGGAATGTTGTCAGGCTTGTAATCGCCACATTGTTTGCGTCAGGTAAGTTGACCATCTATAGTGGTTTCATTATAGCAAAATAGTAGACGGATAATTAATTCAGCATATCTTAACAGGTCGTTGACAGAGCGTCAGATAGCGGAAATTATCAAGACATCCGCCAAAAAACCGGATGTCAAAAAGAGAAACATCGATTCCTCAGCTGAAGCCTTGATTGAGTCAAGTTACGATTATACAAAGGTACTTGTGGAAATAGTTGAAAAGATTTCAATGCCAGGCACTCCCTATGATTACAAATAAACCACTTTTCAAATGAAAACTCGAGAAGAAGGGAAAGTTATCCTGGAGATTTGTCTTCATGGCAAAGTGCTATGTTATCGAGTAAATCCTCACGGGCATCGTCCTCAATAGTCCCTCTCCCAGGATGCTACTTTCTTCTCAACTTTGTATTCCTATCATCCGGGTTAACACACTCCCCCTCCAGTATCTTCTCTCCTCTGAACTCCAGCCTCAAACACTCGCTCTTGTCCTTGCACTTCTTCTTCCTGTTAAACTTCCCACTCAGTGTGACTACACCCTCCTTCACTTTCATCCGGACATCCATGTCTTTGCCGCAGTGGTTCGCCCAGAAATCGCTCGCCTCAGGGTATGGACTCATTAGGGAGTCCTGGAATGCGTCGTAGAATTGCCCGTATTTTATCGAACCCAGGTTGAACCATACTTTCCACTTTTTGCTGAAAAGTTAGTGGGTTGCTCGCTTGAAATACTAGGTAAGTAGGAAACACATCGTGATTGCTAGGTGAAAATTGACTTTATTCATGAGCTATGGGACATGTGTATAGCTATGGGACATGTGTCTGTTCATCGTTAAAAAGCTAACATGTGTGTATGTGTTTGCGTGTGTGTGTGTGTGTGTGTGTGTGTGTGTGTGTGTGTGTGTG
>CAMPET010000062.1:203686-231627 GCA_946803715.1 Beroe ovata | reverse complement strand
TCCGAGTTAGTGGCCGCCATAACCCCTTATCGACCCAATACATGTCAGTTTGAGTGAGCATTTGAGGATAGCTCCGAAACGGATCGACCGATTGACTTGAAACTTCTACCATAGCTCAAGGACCATGAGAAACTCGGACAAACAAAATTTCACTTCAATCAGATGATCGGTTCTCGAGTTAGTGGCCGCCATAACCCCTTATCGACACAAAACACTAAAGAGAACGAAATCATACCTGGAGTATGATGTATTGTTCATTAAGACTGTTCCTGAACAAGGCATATACATTATACCCCAGATGCCCAGTCATTAACTAACATCATTCTCTCCAGACTTCAAGTCGACAATCGAGCAAGTTCTGACTCAGTTCCCGCGATTGGAGTACATGTTCTTCATCCTTCCCTCGAGATGCAGTAACGATGTTTACAGCGGTGTCAAGGAGTTGGAGGTGTCATTCGGTGTGGTGACGCAGTGTATAAACCTCGGTTAGTCCTTGACACCACATACCATCATACTTGTGCGAGTATTGAATGAATTATTTAGACAGAATCGTCATATACTCGGACGTTCTAGGTTCACACAGAAACGTCTTATCTGTATCTATGACGTAACATAATGAAATTTTACCCCTCAGACACAGTTCTGAAACGGTTCAAACCACAGACGCTGGGTAACATCTTACTGAAAACCAATTCTAAGAGGGGTGGAACCAACTGGTCATTGAACTTTAGGTCAAGTCAACTAGCGCAGCAAATGGGACGGTTTATATTCGGGGAGCCGGTGATGATTGTCGGCGCTGATGTCACCCACTGGGCTAGAGGTTGGTATAGACATTCATATCCAGTATAGAAATGTCCATCCAATGTCACAATTAGGGGACATCGATGTCCGGTTAACACTAAACAGTCATCTCTAAATTGATGATGTTTCTTGGCTTGATATGATATTGTAACCCTCTAGTCTGCAATTATATCAGAACTGACAAATGAAACTAATTCAATTAAACCATAAAAGGGATAATCATGCCTTGCAGATGAAGGCAGCAAGCCGTCTATAGCCGGTGTAGTGTGTACACTTGATAGACATTGCAGTAAGTACGCCAGTAGAATCAAACTGCAGGTCAATCAGAACAGCAACAGGGCTTCAGATGAGATTATACGAGATTTCAAGGGTGAGAATTATCCCCCTTAGTGTTGCAAAGAGAAGATGAAATTGACTAGATTGTCGGCAAATTCGAGAACAGAAATGACCTATCATCAATTAGTTAATGATTCCCAGACTAATTCAACCCCCTCTCCCTCAGGCATCATGAAGGAGTTGCTGCTGGAATTTCGGACGGTCAACAACCTGAAACCGGGCAAGATCTTGTACTATCGTGACGGTGTATCTGAGGGTCAGTTCATCCAAACACTGACAGAGGAAATCGCCGGTATTCAATCAGCATGCAAGGTAAGGAAACGGCACATTTTCAATGATATGAATAGATTTTTATTGATACATGTGTGTGTCGATTCCTGCTCCATGAGATTTGATTCAATTGATTATGAATTGAACTTTGAAATGGTGAGAAGTCAACTTCTCATCAGGATCAACGTGCTATCTATCACTAAATACATGACTTCGTGCTTGACAGTCAAGTAATCTTTGAGCGTGCGTGAGTGTGTGTGCGTGTGTGTGTGTGATCTGTGCTATGATTGACAGTCAACAGACCTGTCAACTGTCTTTATAATTCCCGTGAATTTTCACGAGGTTGATTTCATAGTCGTGGATGTGTAAATAAGTAAAAGTCCCAAGCGATGGCATGATTGTAATGAATGCTGCGTAATGAGTTGAGTGTTAGGTTACAGTGTTATAGGGGCCGGTCGACAACGCCGGTCCCACATTGTGCCCCCTATCAGTGTTTGGTGCTCATACCTCTGATCCTGACAACTCTGATCCTGACAATTCAGTACATTGCAACACAACCAAGTTGAAGTGCATACCAAACGACAGTTCTGCGTACATGAAGCATCACATGAGAAGTGTATTACCCATTCCCCGCAGGAATTGGAGGAAGGATTCCAGCCGAAAATAACATACATCACGGCACAGAAACGTCACCACACCAGATTCTACTGCGCCAATCCGTCTGATGCTGACAGGTCTGTCCTCCATGACGTGCAGTGTGCACTAGTGATACAGTTCCCCCTGATATATCGAGAATTACTTGCTTCTCTGCACGTCTCAAATCCTCTCACTTTTATATGTCCTTGATCATGTCAATACGACAATACCTATCCTGTAGTTGATGTGTGTTGTCCAAGTGTAATCACCTCAGCAGTATGTCTCACATTTCACCCGCAGGTCATCGGGGAACGTGCCGGCAGGGACGGTTGTCGACAGAGAAATCACCCATCCCATCCACTTTGATTTCTACCTGAACAGTCACTGCGGAATACAGGGCACAAATCGTCCCTGTCACTATACCGTGTTGTGGGATGACAGTGACATGTCACCCGACCTAATACAACACCTTACCTTCTACCTGTGTCATACGTACGCTAGATGTTCGAGGTACGTCACACTTACACACACACTTACACACACACACACACACTTACACNCACACACACACACACACACACACACACACACACTATTTTCAGGAGCGTATCGTACCCAGCCCCAACGTACTACGCACATTTGCTCTGTGCACGTGCGCGCGTCATGTTCTCTGCTTTGAAGTTGGACTTCAAGAATGCTCCAAGATTATCAGAAATTGAAAGCAAGCTCTCACAACATAAAGCCCTCAGAAATGTGAACTATTTCGTCTAGCACAGATATCAGGAAACTGCTTACGATCGCTATTCTTTGATGATCACCATTTTTAACTTCTCAACCCAGTTACAATTCCAAGCAGATTCCAACATTCTTATTTCCCCATGACCCTACCTTCATTTTACATCAAAATTAATAATAGCAGTGTCAGATTGCAAATGATTAAGTTTAATCCTCAGAATTATTATCAAATCTGACACTGCTATTTCGCGATTTAAACAGCATAAAAAGGAATACTAATATTATTTGACAGCTCCTTCTATCGTATGGAATGCAATATTAATTGTAAATTTTACCCTATGTCTTTTTATCCATTTTTTAAGATTTCGATGTTGCTTTGGATGTGAAATAAGATTCATTTGCAAACTTTTGTTGGGTTGTGTCAACGTAGATCATGAATGAATATTACTAGGAACATTAGTTCGTGATTTTGTTAATTGGAAATATTTTAATCATTCCGTTATTATTCAATGTTACCCACTTTCCGTCATCCGATTCAAAACGGCTTTAACTTCTTGTACTGACAGGAATTATAGTACCCGATAGCTGCATTCTGAAGTTGTTGTGTGACAGTCAAAGCAAATAGTTTGCGCTAATTCGTCTGATTTGGAACGCGCGGTCTTTTTGATATGGATCCGTATGCGCGTATATCCAATTACGAACGCGCGCGTCACTTGCAGTGGTCACGTAACGCGCGGGCAGGGTACTTTGGCTTTGATGACGTCAGAAATTTGAACGTCCATTCACTACCCACGGGTTCACTTCAGTTAAACACAGGTTTAATATGATAAATTAAAAGTAAGGAAGCAATACAAGTCATGTGCAAAAAAACATTTGCAGATTTCATGATAGCTTAAAGCTCATCAGGGGAATCACGGGCATTGAAACAGGCGGTGTATTTGTAAAGATTCAGCAAGTTTGGATAAAAAGTTGTATTATTGAAAACAATTATCAGTGTCGATGTGACATCTGTGACGTCACAACTTTATTGGTTGACGAATGACTTATCGTCTGGATCGACGTCGTGGTGAGGTACTTGATCTGCCACGCGAACGACTTCGTCTACCTCCAGACCTACTTCTTTTCGACCGTCTTGATCTATCTCTGAATGGAAAGAAGATTGGGATCAAATTCGGGGGATGGATAGTTGACAGATCAGCCCTAGCTATGATTTCATTTCTACTCAGAGACCATGTAAAATACCTTGAGTCTCGGCGCCTCGGAGAACGAGACCGTTTCCTTGGAGATGATCGCCGCCTCGGTGATCTGGATTTCCTCTTCGGACTTACTGACGGCTTGGGAGAGGGAGACTTCTTCGGGGACTTTGACCGGCTGCCGGAATCATCCCGTTTCTTGGGCGAGGAGTCCCTGCTCTGCGATCGCGACTGTCGGTTGTTGTTCTTGGGCTCGTCGTTGACGTCCATCGCAGCTGTTTCCCTGTCCGATTTGGTCGGGGAGTTAGACGGACTCCGGACAACTGGGGTAGCGTCCCTCTTCGCGGGGCTCATCTTCGGGGTATCGTCCTTCGGTTCAGGCTCCTTCTGCGGTGTTACAGAGCTCCGGTGTTTGTCTTTCTTGTTCTTCTTTTTCTTTTTCTTCTCTTTCTTGTGCTTCACAGGCTCGGGGGAGGCGGACTTCTTGCGATATTTCCGTTCTTGTTTCGGCGATTCCTTCCCTTCTCCCTCATCCTCCTTTTCAGACTCGACCTTTTCTTCTTCCTTCTCCTTTTTCTTTCCCTTTTCCTTCTTGCTCTTGATATGCTTCATCGTCCGATAATCACCCTCCGAACCGTCAGAATGCTCCGCCGCTTTCTCCTTCTCGGAATCGCTGTTTCCCGGGGAGTAACGCTCACTTTCCCGGGGCGGCTCCGGACTCGGCGACTTCTCCTTCACCGGCGACTTCTCGGGCGTCGGTGATCGTGACCTCGATCGTGACTTGCTAGGGCTTTTGGCGGCAGGGGGATCCTCCGATTTCCTGGACTGAGAACTCGAATCCCGTGAGTTGGATTTTCTCTTTCTGGGAGGTGAGGGTGATTTCTCACTCTCACTCCCAGAGCGACTCTTGGACTTCTTCGGTGAAGACTCCTGCTTAGGAGGGGGAGATTGAGAGCGGTCCGAGTTTGACGGCGTTTTCTCCTTCTTTTCCTCAGCCTCGTCCTTCTTGGGGGAATCTTCCTTCTTTGCGAGATTCTTGCGTTTGACGGGAGAAGCAGAGCTGTCAGATGAAGATGAGTGCCTCTTCTTCAGCTTCTTCGCCTTCTTCTTGGATTTTTTGACACTCCCATCACTTGAAGATCCACTGAAATGGTGTTCATTCACTCTCAGAGCAGAAAGACGGTGAATTGTTAAGTCATTACAATCAAGACTGCTTTTTTGTGGAGAAAAACCAATACTCACTCAGAAGATGAAGAGGAAGACCCATTTCTCGCTTTCTTCTTCCTGCCTCGTGACCTGAAATCATAGACATATAGAAATATCATATCCCCTGTATCGAGAAAATCCTTCTCAATGTCGAAATTTGCACTTGAAACTAACCGCTCCTCGGAGGAAGATGTGGAACGTCGTCTCCGTCGTCTATCTCTGAAATTGCAGATTATTTAAGTGAGGGAAGTACGTGAAACTATTCTGCTACTATCGATGAATTGGAAGGAATGCAGCAGGGTTTTGTCGAAAATCTCCGGTTCTCTACGGTTAACAGTGAGGCCGTGGCATGTAACTACGATGCGATGATAGCCGATAGGAGGATGATCCACAGGGAAGGGAGAAGGGGTCCGCTGAGAGAGTAATATCCGCCCATGTCCCATGATCCTCGTGTCAGTGAAGGAGCTGCTGCTGGAGGGAGAGGGGGGAGGAGGGTGCTTGTCCGGAACTCAGTTACATGCCACGGACCATCACCTGCTAACTATTGGTTAGGCGGGAGCTGAGGAGGGGTCCTTCCACTTACCCGCGCGGATATTCGACATAAACAGGGGGCGAGAGAGGGGAAGTGATCCTATCAATGATGGAGGAGGAGAGGGGGAGCGATGGATGAGACCCTCAGCCTGGTCCTCTTTTGACTAGAGAGTTATCCCGATTTTCGATGCGTGGTTTGAGGTCTGAATCTTAACTTGTTGTACTGACTTAGCAAAGGGCTGCATAACTCAATTCAGGAGATAGAATAAACACTAAACGTACACACCAAACGATACATGATGACAGACTCATTTTACTGACATCCTCTTAATATGATAATTACCTCAAGAATATCATACATTTTCAAAAGGATACGCCATTATGCTGCACCAACTCCGCCAGTGTCAGACTCAGGTTATCACACTTATCCTAGACAATCATTAGAACCGGAATCGTTGTCAGGAGACGACTTGTTCCCCTGTGATTCCTCAGTCCTTTTCCTTCAAGAGTTGCTCACGTGATATGGGGATGTCCGTCTTTTCCTGGTCCTCAGATGTAAGGAGGATGTGATTGGTGTTCACGTGGTCCAGACAAGGAATCCGGTTCATACAATGTCTAGGATAAGGGAATAACCTGAGTCTGAGCACAGTTAGGTGCAGAGAGATGAGGAGAGAGGGAAGAGTGAGGGGAAAATCCCCGCTGTCTCAAGGAAAACCCGCACCCTGATCATCAATAATTGGAAAACATGAGACAAACAAATATAGCAGAGATAAAGAGAGTGTTGACTCGACAGCAAACCCAGGAATCAAGTAAACATCAGGCCAGCAACAATCGGGCTTCTTGGGAGGACAATTATTGATTCCACAGACAAACCATCGGCAGCAATGTTGAGAGTTCTCAACTGTATTCCTTTTAGATATCATGCGGATATGACAGCGTAAAGAAGCCACGATGATCAAATGATTGAGGGAATAAAGAACAAAAAGAACATTGTTCTTGTTGAGTGTTCTCAACTGGAGTTCCTTTTGACATGAACCATGCAAACCAGCAAGCTCAAATCAGCCAGTTTTCTTGTGCTTCACACCACAAATCATCGGGAAATTGGAAAAACACAAGCCCTGAAACAAGGACAAAGGAATGCCATACCACGCTAACGTTGCGCCGCGCGCAAGATAAAGCACACAAGTTCGCAAAACAACTGCCCACAATTGCTCACTACCGGGAGTATTGCATGAAACGTTGCTAGTTGTTGGGTGTGTTTGCAAATGAGTCCCGCTAAAAACTGCTTTAAATCTCAATTATAGCGGGGCATTCCAACGACACTCAGAAGAAGATATCTGCGTTACAGGAAATAACGATCTGTTATTCGTCAGTAAAATAAGTCTGTCAAAAGACAACTCATTTTGATGGAATTTCATGCTATGAATGTTTGTAAATCGTGAAAGGCGAGCAGGAACTAAAATCTTGAAATTCACGGAATGGATACTGGTGCTACGGAAAATGGAAATTCCATCAAAATAGCAAACCGACAGCTGATCACAACAAGAGATACCGAGTGAAAGAAGAATGGTTCATACTTATCGGTCAGCTCAAGGAATTTGGGGGTTTTTGAGGGTTTCCACTGAGAGGGTGCAGCAGCGATAGTGTATCGCTGAAACTCACGTCTGTCCATGCACCTCACAGCCTCACGAGCTGAAAATACGTTGTCGTCACGTGGCAAATATTAATTGAACGATGTGTTTGGTGGTGCTAAATGATTAATCTTAAGAACACGCAGAAAAGTTTTGCAAAACTTTGTCTTTGACACTCTTGCATATATATGATCAAAAATATATCAATAATCAGTGAGTTCCATTGATTACTAGTAGGGGGAGGGCCGAGGGGTCTCAG
Source organism: Beroe ovata (assembly GCA_946803715.1). Classification (NCBI taxonomy): domain Eukaryota; kingdom Metazoa; phylum Ctenophora; class Nuda; order Beroida; family Beroidae; genus Beroe; species Beroe ovata. The sequence goes on along the minus strand of CAMPET010000062.1, from coordinate 224,029 downwards.
AGAAAACTGCCCTGAGCCTTGTATGGAAACCGTGTTTTAGATAAGTGACAGGAGTCGGCGTGAAGTGACAGTGAAAAAGACACTCACCATCTCTCGAGTTGTTGTAGAAGATCCACGCAACATTAGCAGTGGAATCGAGGAGAATGTTCTCAACGGACCCGTATCGCCGGAAAACTTCGTACACAGTCCGTACCTCCGTGTCCCGACGCAGCCCGCCGATCCAAACAATCTGCGGGGGGGTAATTCATCAGCAAAATGGTGTCGAAGTGGTTACTCTGCTCAAACAGGGAAGTTGGAACTAAAGAAGTGGTTCCTCTACTTAAGTTGAATGGAATAAGAATTGGTCTCTCAACCTTCTCTTCAGTAAAGCGTGTTTCCATATAACTGCTGCCATAGTAACCGCCATACCTACTGCCTCTTCGATCCCGGGAACTGTCACGCCTGTCTCTACCCATACTATGAAATGTGTCATGTCATGATAACTGAATAATGTTTGATACTGTGCAATACAATTCTAAGTTCAGATGTGAAAGTAAGAAAGGGATGAAAATTGAGGCACAAGTAAACGCGAAATTGTTAAACAATGCATAGATAATATTTACAAACTATACATGAATTAAAATATCATATAACTTATTTATCATACACGTACAACAATTTTCTGATATGAATTAGTTTATTTCGTACAAATAACTGAAGCTGACTGAAGTTGATGAAATGTCTGGGAAAGTGATCAAAGTGAACTGTCAACAGCATCAATAAATATTATTATGTACCGAAAAAAAGGCGTGAGGACGGTTTTAACGTCTTGGCAAATAAAATCGTGAAATGTAAAAAAGATAAGTAATAAATAGATCAATTCACACATGTCACAGTACTCATGTGATGCATCATCACTATTCCTACTTCGGGACAGGTTTTAGCAACTGCTCCCTTTGTTTGATTAGCAGAGCCTCCAGATGGTCAGCCCTAGCTGCTGCTGCAGCACTCTTATCTCTCAAGTCTTTGATGACCTCATCCCGTTTAGAAAACGCGCTGGTAATCCTGCTCTGAACCTCACTCATCTCTGCATCATGTGTCCTTCCCAACTTCTCGATCTCAAGCTTATGCCGGGTCCTACATTCCACAACTTCAGATTTCACATTCTTGTTCTCCTCTTCCAGAAGAACTAACCTCTCGGAAAACTCTCCCCTGATGACCTCCTCTACTTTGTCCCGCTCTGACTTCAGCTGGTTGGAAACCTTTTCCAAATCATCATACTGCCGCTCAACTGTCTTGATATGTCCTCTCAGTCTGATGTTATCAGCCTCCAGTTCAGTAACACGTTCCTTCATGACATTTAACTTACTTTGTGTGGTATTTTGGACATGTTCCAGATCTGCTATTTGTGACTCATATTTGTCTTTCAGCCTCTTCATCCTACATTCCAATGTGGAAATGTTCTCTTCTTTCTGAAGCGCTGATTGCTCTTCTAACTTACTGATAACAAGCTCAATTTCTTTGTTCCTTTCTTTCAATAATGCTGCACGAATTTCACGTTCTTTAGCCATAAGCTCCGCTGATTGCTTCTGTTTCTGGTTCTCAAGCCATTGCTCTTTCTCAACCTGGATCCTCAACTTAATGTCCCTCATAGCGTTTTCGTGATCCCTCTGAATCCCTTCGATCTCAATGGTGTGCTGAGCTTGGAATTTAGCCCACTTTGTATCGAATTCCTTCTCCATCTCTTTTCGTTCCCCATCTAGAACGGATCTCTGCTTGTTCAACACCTCTGCTGCCCTATCCTTTTCTTCTTGAACCTCGGCATATAAACGTCTTCTCTGTTGCTGATAGGCATCTTCCTCCTGTTCAACTTGCTTTTGGAAACGTTTCATGGCAGAATCCCGTTCTCGAGCACATGCAGCCTCCTTCTCCTGGTCAAGTTGGGCCCGCAACTCTTCCACTTGTGCAACAAATCTTTTACTTGCCCGCTCATCAGCTGCTAGGAGCTCAGCTTCATGAACAGTCTTGAGTCGTTTAATTTCTGCTTTGTTTTTGGCAATTAGGTTTTGAATTTCAGGCTCAAGGCCTTTCACAGTCATCTCTTTGATTTGATTAGATTTTTCAGCAATCCACCTTTCTCTTTTTATCTTTTCTGCTGCTTCAATGGCTTCTTTTTGCTTCTTTATATCAACTTTCTGATTGTCCTCCAATAGTCTTATCTTATCACTAAGTTTCTTCTCTGTAGATCTGTGCTGAGTTATCATTGATTCCACTCTATCACTCAATTCTTTCTTATCAGCTATCAACTGGTCAATAAACCCCAAGTGCCGCTGTATAGTTGTTTCATATTCAGATTTCTGATTCTCCAAGCGTTGCTGAGCATCTTTTTCTTGCTCCGAAGTAAGTCTTAGTGTCAAGTCTCTCTGTTCATCAAGAGCTCGTCTAAGCATGGCAACAGCTTTAGCTTTCTCATCACTCTCCAATTTTGTAGCAAAGACTTGCGCTTGTAATTGTGCTGTTTGATTTGATGTAGCAGTCAATTCTGATTTGAGCAAATGAATTTGTTCTAGCTTTCCTGTGAGTTGATTTTGTGTATCTTTGATGCTCTCTGTAACTTCATCCACAGCAGCACTGGCCTCTTTCAGGCGTTTGTACTCCAAGGCTGTGGCAGATGTAAGAGATTCATTTTCGGATGGGCAATAATTAGCATCAGCATTGTCAAGAAATTTAAGCAGATTCTTGATCTTTCCACTAGGAACAACTCCTGTAGAGTTCAAATAACCACTTTCCATGTTATCTAGTTTATAAACTTCTCCTTGAGTAAGCTTTGGCGTTGGCGGAATGATGATACTGGAACCCTTGATCTCACTCAATGCCTCGTCTGACTCAGCTTCCAACATTTTCAAAGTCTCGAGCAAAGAAGAGAAAACTTTCTTTTCCTCCCTCTGCGTATCTTCACCCTTCTTTGGAGATGAATCTCCCCAACCTACCTTGGGAGTTTTCAATTCGGAATCCAACGATTTTTTAGTTGATATCTGTCTTTCATTTGACAGGAAAATTTCATCAACTAGCTTGTCATAAGAAGTATCGTCATTCTTTTCCAACTGTGAAAAATCTGCTTGACCTTGCACAATGTTGCTTTTTTCCTTCCTTTCCTTGGGTGACTTCTTTTTAGGGGTAACACCTCGATTACCTTTTTTCTTAGAAGTCTTCTTCAAATCTTCTGCCAACTTGAGCTCCTCCTCTACCATTGCTTGCTGTAATTTCCTTTTTTCTTCTCTTTTCTTATTGAGCTCTTCTATTGCTTTCAGACGAGCATCTCTCTTCTTTTTGTCAATATCATCTTTCTCTGTCTTTTCTTTCATCTTCTCTTGTTCTTGCTCTTCATGCATTTTCTTTCTTTCCATGTCTAGCATCTCTCTCAACTCATCACTCATCTTAAAAACTGGAGCCTCATCGACATCTTCTACAGGTTTCTTCCTTTCTTGGTAAACTCTCCATTGCTTCTGAATTTTTCTTGCTGCATCATTTTGTTCTTTAGCATGGTCAGTTTCCAAGACGTCGTGAATAGGACCATCTAACTGCCTCTCTGTGTTGTGAACAGAAGAAAAGTCAGGTTTCATCACGATCGAATCTTTCACAGGGATGTCATCCTCGTAGCTGCTATTTTCTTGAGGGGGAAGTGACTGAGACAACTTTTGGAATATGTCACGAGAGTTTAATAGGGGGTTTCCTGTTTTATCAGCAGGACTGGGACTGAGCAGGTATGTTGTGGAAGCTCTGGAATCTTTCGACTGAGTGAGATTCGTGTCGTCTGACGATTTGTGCTTCTTTTTTGTCTTAGAAAAGTTGACACCGAGCGTTTTGGCCTTAGGTTTAGGCCGACTAGATGCAACTGATGACCGTCCACTTATCTGGAGGTCTTCCATTCTGAATGAGCAAGCAGTTAACTAGTCAGAACAGAGTAATCACTAATCATATGCAGTCAATCAAGCATCTATGCATTGCCATACACAATCAATTCAAGACTCGAATAAATTGACGAGATTCTTGATGAAGAAAATATTTTCAACGACATTGAAACCCATTCAACAGAGTTCTTTTCACAAATAGTCACAACTAAAATACTCGGTTATTTACAGTGGTATCATCGAACAAATTAGTATTTAGTACATTGTTACTTCTTCACCATCCACTATAATATGTGCATGAAAATTCCTTTCAGACACACAGCACCGTACAGAGAATCAGTAAATTAGCTGCCTCGATCACCTCACAAAATACATTGAAGAGACCTACGTCTCCTTCTTCATACAGTTTACAAAGATCGAAATGCTATAGGTAATGCTACTGACGCACTCCTGCAACTTTGTAGTGCTTGTCGCAATCGCTTCAGTTTATGAGACTTAATCTTTGCATTCATTTTGTCGATCAAGTAGAGTATCCAGAGAACATTTGTCTGAAGAATATCTAAATACAAACTTGCAAGCGATCATTTACACTATCTAAAAATTGAGCCATGAATGAAGGGAATAAATAACGTTATTTGGTCACCTTGGGAGTGAATTTGCCCCAGTTTTTTCTACACGCAGACCTCATGTCCCTGTAAACCCGGTATTGGATGTCAACTTTAACATCCCCTTCAAACAGCCACTGTTCTTGCTCAAGATCCACGTAATTCAAACAACCTTCTGTACGAAAAGCTTATTATTTCTTCTTATTACAGTGCTCTCAATATCCAGGTTTTACCCTCAAACAGATTTGTCATGAACCGAGATGAAGAGACTAACCAGTTTCGAGTCTTGAAAATGTGAAATCTATGATGGTGGCAAGGAGTCCATGGGATCTCAGAGTAAAAGTTTTGCCATCCTGCGTGAAATCCACGTATTCCATGGTAGTGGGAGATATGAGGACATTGCCCCAGTGTAGATCTCGGTGTTCAAACTCGTATTTCTGAGAGCATTCAATATTCATTAATTTGGTTGGAATTGGGTGCCTTAGAATAGACTTATTTCAAATTGAAAATGAATATCGTCTTGCTATGACATCTGAGTTCGACAAACCTGTTCAGCAGCTGCTAAACTGCAGCAAATTTGTCTGACAATAGAATGAGCTTGATCAGGGGTTAGCTTGTTCAATGAACAGTATTCCTCCAGCTGTACGCCACTGTACCGGGCTTGTAGAACTACGTACAGTTGATCATCAGGGAACCTGTCTGCAAAAACGTATGGTTGTATTCTGATTAAAGTAGTTATCAAGGGGTCATCACGTTAGGTGACAGATTGCTGAGAGCTGGAAAACTGACTGGCAGATTCGTACTGAGCTCTTTATAATGTTAGAGAGCTCTTGTCAAATATTCTGCTTGAATTCATAATCACCTGGTCGTTCGTTTTCAGACTTCTCAAACTTATCCCATGCATCAAGGAGTACACATGGATATTTCCCTTCACAAAGAACTACATCCTTCAGTTGGCAAAATGCTTTTCCCATCTGAACCTGCACAAAAACTTGATATTTCTGTTAATGGAATGAGAACAACAACTAAGTAATTAATATTGAAAGTGGTGGAGATGGATCACACCTCGTCTCCAGCTAGGTCCGAAAGTTTCCTGCTCACTACTATCTCTTGAAAGGCGTTTTCAAAACTAGTTTGTTCAGCATCATTTATCTCCACATGACCACCCACAGGAATAACTTTGTAAACAGTATCCTTTCCCATAAAAACCTCGCCAAAGGTTCCTTCACCAATCTTCATAATGCAGCTCCTGTTGATCGAAACATCATCAAATTAAGTATAATCAAAATTAAGTATTTATAGATGATGATAATCAGGAGATGCATGAGCAAGTACTCACTCATGCTTCACCATAGTTCCTAAGTCTTTCACTCTTCTGCATTGTGTCAAAAGCTTCTTGAAAAACGGCAAAGCTTGTGATAGCATCAGATGTCTGTCTAACACAGCTATTTTTTGTTCACTGATACAACTGAAGTGAATTTATGTTTAGGAATCAAGCCTTTCTTTTGCCTAAAAGTGATGAGAGACGGCATTCTTGACAATTTGTCAACAAACTCACTCCTGTATTGAAATTTCCATAAGAGATGCTTCAGCATTCTTTCCTGGTGTTTCCAAAACTGACACTCTATCTTCTAGTATCGACATTCTGCTGAGATCCACTGATAGCTGTTCAGACTTCTTGGGTATTTTTTCATGGCTTTCAATAGCATCATGTGCTTTTTCTGAGAGGCTGTTACAGCTCACTTTACTAGTAATAAACAATTGGTGTGGAGTGCCATTATCTCTTTCAAGCAGTACACTATCATCCTTGTGAGCTTTTATCTGCTCAGCAGGGGTCACATAAACAAAATCATCCTGTTTTACCACACTTTCTACACTGAGAGGTACAAGTGGGCTAAATAAGTCTATCTGTGAGTCCTCACTGCGTTCATTTGATCCAAATGATCTTGCAACAGCATTCTGATCATATGTTGGTGATTTTCTGCAGGCACGTTTCCCAGAAATTTGCCTTGGGTGACAACTATCCTAGAAATATGAGATTGTCCTGAATACTGCTCTAGCGCATTAAATTTAGAAGTGAACACATCAGTTGAAGGGCATTTTACCTTTAGCATATTTCTATTATCAAAAGGTGTATCAAAGGAACCAGTTTCTAGAAGGTTCACTGGCTTCAAGTCTTCAAAAGTATCATAGGCCAGAAATTCTTTTCCAAGAGGCCTGAAATATATTGAATTGAATTGAATTATATTTTCACAGCATAATAGCAACGAACATGACTATATTTGGTATATAAAAAGGCACTTCATATGATAAAGTATTATGACATAATCAAACCACAAAGTTGATTAACAAAAACTGCCTATTCAAATGGCTAGCTTGTTCAACATACGTAGAAGTCAGTTGTTTAGCAACTCTCTCATAACCCATGTGATAATTTGTAGGAGAGTTCTCAATTTCCAGCCAATTGTCCTTCACAATTCTAGTGAATTGCTTACGCTTACTATATGTTGCAACAACTTTATTTCTAGACTTGAACATGGTCTCACCTACGAAGTCACATTAAGTGTAGGAAAAACACCAAAAATATAGGAAACAAAGTCTCACTGAATACAATATTTAAACATCTGAAGCGCTAGCAAGAGAGAGCATTCATTCTTACATAAAGGATCTCAATGCTTTAGAATTATCCTGAAACAGATGACGACGAATAAATTCACAATTCACTAAGAAAGGCAGAAGCAGTGTACTACACTTATTCAATGCGCTACACAGGCAACTAAATCTATCTGCCATAATCAATGTGAAATTTTAATAGGTATGTTAATAGACAGCAATGTCGATCGATAATAGACCCTGTTGGGGATTTTGGTATGCGCGCGCGACGCAAATTTATATTGAGACCGCTGCGCGTCTCCTTTTTACGACATTTCAAATAAAAGGCGCGCCACGTGACGTGTGCACTCTGAACTGAGGAGCGCAGTGCGGTGACAGTGCAGTCTTTAATGAAGGCCATGGCCAGTGCGACGCGCCGCGCAAGAAACATTGTACAGATATCTACAAACTTTTTTGCGCGATAATTCGAATCAGGCAGCGCGAGAACATGCTAAATAACATCCGACAACTGTATGCAGCTTTTAGTGAGCATTAAAAATGCGGAGCGACCTCCTGTACTTCCGTCTTGCAACAATAAACAATTCTTCCTTCTTCATGAGTTGATATATATGCAACCACGTTGTAGGATAACTCCCTACCCTCGCTGGTGGGATTTTATCCCATCGGGCGGAATAACAATTGCACGGCGCCGACAGTAGGGAAAACCCCTACAAGCAAGAGAGATAATGCCATTTACAATTTATATGGATTGAAAAGTTATAATCAAGCATTAATTCTTTGTAAACTAGTTCATGAATTGGATGATTGACTAAGAGGCGTATTTGGTTACAATGAAAGATATTTAGTAAATTCTCGTTTGACTCTGTTTACAAATGAAAAGACGTATTTTGTTTGTAAACAGAGTCAAAAGAGAATTCACTAACTATCTCTCATCATATTTTGTCACCAAGCCACTTGTGATATTTCATATTCTGGCATTAAGATCAGTATGATGATTATAGATTACTTCATGCCCATGCAATCTTTTGTTGGCCTGTTGTTATATTCAGAGTACTTACCTTGATCTGGAAGGCACTGATAGCAAAAGAATCTGGAGAAACTCTGACTTTGCAGTGTAATCTTAGCAATGGTCTAGGCTATGGTCTAAGCTATGGTTTGTACAATAATTGTACAATACCTTCTGACAGATTTACTCCTCAGCTCTGTAGGATGATAATCATTCATCTATTGAAGTAGCACATGCATAACATAGCTATGGAACAAAGCTAGGATCATTATCTTATCTTGGAAGGCAGGATTTTCTCTCAATGGAGAACACAGATCAATTACAGGTCTCAATGGACCAAGCAGCATTGGCAAGAGATCTTTTACTATCAAACAGGTGAGAAGATAAATAGATTATTCTAACAGATTATATACCAGGTCTACAGAATCTAACTCTTTTGAAGAATAGGAAGGAAGCCAAATTGCACGACAATCTAGTATTCAGTTCCTAAGATGTGATCAATCCTCACCTTCCATCATTCCTAATGCGTCAACATCACCCTGGACAATTCTGTTTACATAAGCAAAGCTCTCAAAGTCGTTGACATGGAATTTTTCATTGTGCAAGTAGCTACCATAAAAAACTTGTTTTAATCTCTTGTAAACGTAATAAGAGAACCCGTCCCATTTATCACCTTGAAATCTGTCTTCTATTCTTGTCTGCCTGTTATTTTGATCTGCACAACCTTAAATATTTGGAGTCACTGATGCTTTCCCCCTTAAATAATGCATGATATGCCAAAAAACAAGGCTTGATGATCTTTCAAAGATCATCTTTGTTACATAGGTATTGTTTACAAATGAGCATTAAACAATCTATTTCCCATGACCATCCCAATAGAAAAAATGTTACAGGTAAAAATTACGAACTTTCTCGTATATAGTGTGACAGTGTGGCACTTTCACACAGGTTGGATGAAGCAAGGCACTGTGTTTCACCTTATAAAGACAGCAGCATGTACGCAGCAATGGCATTCTGTAATATTGGATTCATGCAAGCAATAATGACATTTGATAGAGAACACATTGCTCAGAGCATCAGTGAGATCGATATTGCATTACAGGTAATAGAAATAGTGTGACACTGAATCATTGATAATGTGACAAACGGAGTAGGTAGTAGTATTCATTGCATAGTACATACTATACACGTCCCTACCATGATTTGGCATTCTCTCTTTTATTTTCTGTGCGTTAGGGTGTGTGTGTGTTGAGCTAGGTATAGAAATCGAGGAAAACTCTAATTTCTTCTCAGATGTAAGGTTACAAGTCACCTGACGAGTAGCTCGTCAGGGAAGCGAGATAGGGCCAAAATTCGACCTGGAATCGATTCAGCGTCCAAAAATACATGGGAATGCGTAGTATTCGCTCAAAAATGGGACAAAAAATTTTCTTCGATTTTCTGATATGAGTATCGATAAAAATGAAATGAGTGACTCCACACTTTTATACTACGATTTCGAGGCTCTCAGATGAGAACTTTGCTGGTACAGATGACACTATTTTCCCACCAAATCATCTCTCCTACTCTCATACTACGAGTATCAATCCTCCTTATGATCATTCGAAGTTCATACTCGCCATGAAGCCACGCCCAAATGACGATTTCTTACCTGTGGGAAGCAAACACAGCAAAAACGCGAAAATCAATGGGACACACCGAGACCGCAAAAGGGTCAAAAATTATTTTACAGGGGGCATACTAGTAATAGGTGTTCCTGGCCTATTTTTTGACGTAGAATTCAAATCCGGCGGAATTTTTGAGCTAGCTCTTCGAGAAAATCTTAATTTATTCTCAGATGTTAGGCAAGAAGACACGTGACGAACAGCTCCTCAAGGAAGCGAGATAGGGCCAAAATTCGACCAAGAATCGATTCAGCGTCCAAAAATACATGGGAATGCGTAGTAATTGCATGAAAATGGGACGAAAAAATTTCTTCGATTTTCTGATATGAGTATCGATAAAAATGAAACGAGTGACTTCACACTTTTATACTACGATTTCGAGGGTCTCAAATGAGGACTTAACTGGCACTGACGACATTATTTTTCCACCAAATCATCTCTCCTACTCTCACACTACGAGTATCAACCCTCCTTATGATCATTNGAAAATCAATGGGACACACCTAGACCACAAAACGGCCAAAAATTATTTTACAGGGGGCATATTAGAAATAGGTGTTCCTGGCCTATTTTTTGACGTAGAATTCAAATCCGGCGGAATTTTTGAGCTAGCTCTTCGAGAAATCGAGGAAAATCCTAATTTATTCTCAGATGTTAGGCAAGAAGTCACGTGACGAACAGCTCCTCAGGGAAGCGAGATAGGGCCAAAATTCGACCAGGAATCGATTCAGCGTCCAAAAATACATGGGAATGCGTAGTATTCGCATGAAAATGGGACAAACAATTTTCTTCGATTTTTTGATATGAGTATCGATAAAAATGAAACGAGTGACTCCACACTTTTATACTACGATTTCGCGGGTCTCAAATGCGGACTTAACTGGCACTGACGACATTATTTTTCCACCAAATCATCTCTCCTACTCTCACACTACGAGTATCAATCCTCCTTATGATCATTTGAAGTTCATACTGGCCGTGAAACAACGCCCAAATGACGATTTCAAACTCGTGGAAAGCAAACACTACAAAAACGCGAAAATCAATTTGACACACCGATGCCAAATCAACCAAAAACTATTTTACAGGGTGCATACTAGAAAAAGGTGTTCCTGGCCTACTTTTTGACGTAGAATTCAAATCGGGAGGAATTTTTTGAGCCAGCTCATCGGGAAATCGAAGGAAATTCTAATTTCTTTCCAGAGGTTAGGTTTCAAGTCACCTGACGGATAGCTCCTAAGGGAAGGGAGATAGAGCCTAAATTCGACCGGGAATCGTTTTGGCGTCCAAAAATACATGGAAATGCGTTATATATCTACGTCGTTCGACTCGTATGGTATAATTGCGTCACGTATGGTATAATTGCGTCACGGGTTTTCTAATACCCAATAAACCCAATATGTACCCTCTCAAGTGTGAAATATGATCGTAGGTAATTGACAGCAATAGACGGAAAGATGGAATGATAAGCTACTTACTGAGCTATGTTAAGAACAGGGACTTCACGCTGTTCAGCGAGAGAGAACGGCATGCAGAGCTGGTACGTGTTTTGGTGATAATTTCTTGTCTGAGCTAAATTTCTATGTGAATTTTACGATATGTGTTCTCCAAGGGTGTTATGTGGATAGTGGATGCTTTTAAATCCAAGATTATAATGCACTGAAGCATACCCGGGGCTAAAGTACTCCATCAGCGCTGTCTTATCGTGTTGTCTTGACAAATTATCTCTCAGCTCTATGCGGAAATACTTCTCGTCCGATCGGTTCTGACATTTGCAGAAGATGCCGACAGCTTGGTGAGCTTTGTCAAAGGTGCATTCAAGATCAAGACATGTCACAGGTGATAATAACTGTTTGTTGTTGCCACTCTTCTCTCCGTTAAGTGTTTTGCAATACCAATCGCCGAGCAGAGTGTGTGTCTGTTTAAATAGTTGAAAATTTATGAAAATGGAATCGGTCATTTTCCAATCCTATGCGTCTGATCATCCAAAAACCTCCTCTTCATTCCCCCCTCTCTCAGCCTATACAAGGAACTCTACACGTGTCTTGTGAACAATGAATCACATGATACATTCACACCTGAGCTAGTGGGTGGTATAAAGATGGGATACGGCGCGTTCTTGCTCGGTCTCTCCCTCCTACCCCCCAAGATACTGAGACTCCTCGAGTTTGTTGGTCTCCAAGGGAACAAGGAGCTCGGCCTCAGCCTGGTGAGGGAGGCCGAGCGAATGGATGGTCTGAGGTCATTTGTAGCTGCATATGGTCTCTTGGTAAGTAGTGAAATATATGTCTTCGTTATATATCAAAACACTTAGCAACGATGACGCAACTCTGACATAATATTTCTAACAAGTATGGCTGTTTTCCAAACCATTCTGAGATTGCTGGAACTTAATTTCATAAATGTCACTTCAAAATTGGAATCCTCAGATAATGGACGCAACTCAGAATTTGAATAAAACAACTCATTGAAATTAGTCCGAAAAAAGAAAAGATTCCAACGACACATTATTGACAACCACTGTGTTTCACAGTCTTCCTTATAATATACACATATCTGTGGCAATTTTGAATGATGCTGTTCTGGAACGCGAAAACCGAATGACAATGTATGAGCAGCTGTGCGCGGTTTTGCTTATTAAAAACGCCGCGCGCGCGTCGTCATATCTTGCATTCCTCATTCACACAATCCTATTCTTACTAATTTTATTAAAAGTGGGGATATAGATAACATCATGTTACAAGTAGGAATACTAATTGAGACTGAACGAAACTGATGAAGTACATTTCCAGAACTTCGAGACGATCATTCTTCAATTCATCAAGCCGGAAGATTACAACTTGGAGATTGTATGCAACATCTTGGACAAGTATCTGTCTAGATACCCTGGAAGTGTTCCATTTACATTCTTTAAAGGTACTTCAGGGAATAAATATCTATAAACCTAACAAGAGTTGCGGTTGGAATGATGATATACAATGATGAAGGTATAAAATTGAGCAAGCTAGCACCTGAGACCCTTATCTGACCCATTGTTTAACGGAAACTGACATTGGGCGTGGTCACAGATCATTGAAACCTCGAAAAATTGGAATCAGCGCTCAAAATAACGGAGGACATAGTGAATAGGGTACGTAAATTGTGAATATAAACGTCCAACACCGTTATTTGATTGGCAAAAATTTGCCACGTGGAGTAAAAGACCCCTAGTTCACCGCTNTCTTATGGTGCTGTTTTGATTACGTTGCTCTATCTGTTGATAAGAGAGACAAGAGTTGCACGTGCAGATTAGTGCGCGCGCAATTACAGTCAGATCTTGCAATCTTGCATGATATGATTCTGTTTCGCACTGAATCATCGACCACTCGGCACACACTGGATGACCTGTTGCTGTGATCACTCTTGATCTGGAATCTGGATTTAAGCTATTACGTTCAACATCTTTTGCAATATGAATACGATAGTCGTTTCATTATCTGATGCATTGATGTTTATCGTGACTACTCAAATAATTGACGGGCTCCCTAGTCCCTATTATAATTTGGCATTCTCTCTTTTATTATTATTATTATTATGTTCTCTGTGCGTAGCATCGTACTGCGTGTTGCTATGGTAGTGTATGAGTTGCACGTGCAAAAATTATCAGCCCGTAGGCTCATTTGTTATGGTGCTGTTTCGATTACGTTGCTCTCTGCCTGTTGATAGGGAAGGGAGGAGTTGCACGTGCAGTTTAATGCGCGCGCAATTACAGTCAGATCTTGCTTGATATGATTCTGTTTTGTACTGAATAATCGACTGCACACATTGAGTGACGTGTTGCTGTGATCGCTCTTGATATGGAATCTGGATTTAAGCTACTACGTTCAACATCTTTTACAATACATTAGTCGTTTCGTTATCTGATGTTTATTGTGACTATTGAGTACTTGACGGGCTCCCTAGTACTATAATATGATTAAGATCTTTAGTTTAAGCTATGTCTTTGAGAGTGCTTTCATAACACCATTTCGTCAATATATCGGATTTTTTCAGAGATTGTTTGAGGAGAGCAAGTGGTCTAAGACACTGTTCGGATACCAGTACTTAGCGTTCCAGTTTATGGCAGATCCCTCGTCGACCGTTCTTGGAGAAGTGGCAGAAAAAGTGCCTAAATATCAACTTAGAATAGGTGCGCGCTAATTTAACTTTTAGCTTCATCATCTATATATTTGTACAAAGAAATGATGAAATGCATACGGCGAGTTGAATATGTTTCTGATTTTACCCCAGATTCAAATATATTCGTGATGTGATATGTCATTATCTGCAATAGGCAGCTCTTACTAAATCCATCGCCCTAATTTCATCACGTGACTTAGGTATTTTCGGTTTCCCGACCCATCCCAAACCCTAACCATAACCCTTACCCACAGGATACTTCAAAACCCTAACCCTGACCATGTATTTCAGGTGGGAAGCATCTCCATATCGAGAAGTNATAAGCGGTGATTTGGAGGGAGCAATTCGTCTGTTTGAGGAGTGTGAGAGTATTCCGCTCGACTGGGTGCAAGTGTATCATCTGTGCTACTGGGAGAAGATGTGGTGTCACGCTATGTTACTACAATGGGACGAGGCTGCAAAGTTTGCATATGTGAGTTTATGTGACACACACTCACACACTCACACACACTCACACACACACACACACACACACTCACACACACACACACACGTATCATGAGATCATGTGCCAGATTTCATCTGTCAACTTTCCCGCGCACACAGGAAAGTTGTCAGATGAAATTTGGCAAATTGGCAAATAATATGATTAAGATCTTTAGATTAAGCTATGGTGATGTCTTTGAGAGTACTTTCATAACACCATTTCGTCAATATATCGGATTTTTCTGTTTCAGAGATTGTTTGAGGAGAGCAAGTGGTCTAAGACTCTGTTCGGTTACCAGTACTTAGCGTTCCAGTTTATGGCAGATCCCTCGTCGACCGTTCTTGGAGAAGTGGCAGAAAAAGTGCCTAAATATCAACTTAGAATAGGTGCGCGCTAATAACTAAATAACAGGGCAAACTTTTAGCTTTATCATCTAATTATTTGTGCAAAGAAATGATGAAATGCACACGGGTAGTTGAATATGTTGCTGATTGGACCCCGGATGCAAATATATGTGTGATATGTGTGATTTGTCATTATCTGCAATAGGCTCTGACTATATATTTCAGGTGGGAAGCATCTCCATATCGAGAAGTTCGCTATCCGGAAAGCGCGGAGTTATCTAAATAACGGACACTTCCTGTGCTTGCCTGGTCTGGAACTACTCTACATCTGGCGTTTCGTACCGATGATAAGCAGAGTCAACCGGGAAAAACTCGTGACCATAGTGGGTCCGTTACAATTTGTAGCTTGTCCCGTTAACTTTGTCTTTTAGACGATCGCAGTAATCGCGGTTTATCTTCTATTCTGCAGTTCTTCTATTCTGCAGAACTTATATTCTGCATATCTTCTGCAATACTTATATCACAGGCGTAGGGAATCATCTAACTTATATAATAGTCAGCACCTACTCAGTACAACAGTAAAACTTAGCTCATGAATTCTGCCTCTCCACAGAGGGGTGTTTGGATGACATCGATAACCTGACACCCTACCACACTGCCTACCCTCTCGACGATTGGTTCTTGTGTCACCTCCTGCTGGGCGTGCTGGTGGCCGACTTGGGGAACACCTGTCGGGCACTAGCATACCTCAGAACAGCGTTACAGTCAGAGGATAGTGTTCAGGTTTGATACCACCTACTTAATACCACTTTATACCACGTACTTTATACCACGTGGTTGTAAATTGTGATACACGAGCGTCAATATAGCACGTGATGCGTATCACTGGTCATGACCTTGCTTTAACAGATTGTTAACAGAACGTTAACAGAACTTCGCCATAACAAGTTAACAAGCAATGATATTTCACAATCACTTGCCAATATTCAATGACACACATCTCTCTCATGACACACACATCTCTCTCCTGACACACATCTCTCTCCTGACACACATCTCTCTCCTGACACACATCTCTCTCATGACACACATCTCTCTGATGACACACATCTCTCTCCTGATATTCATTGACACATTCCGACAGGTCGATCATTTCTACATACCGTACGCGCACTTTGAAATTGGAATCCTCTACAGTCGTGAGGGTGAATACGGCCAGGCTCGAGCCCATCTCAGGTAAATATGCAGAATCACCTGCTTAATAGACACCTTATTTAGTCATCACCTTATATAGTCATCACCTTATTTAGTCATCACCTTATTTAGTCATCACATTATTTAGTCATCACCTTATTTATTGTCACCAGATTTCATTGCTTAGTCAAAATTTTCACTGCAGGTATGCTAAGGAATTCAGTGGTAAAGTGAAAAGTTACAGCTTGGAAAACAGACTCTTATTTAGAATTCACTCGGCTTTGTCAAGTATTCCAGAGTCCTAGGAGCTGATTGTAAGTACTTAACTGAGTACTCACTGGTTGTGTAAACACTAATGTGTAAGTATAGTACTTACTGGCTGTTTACACTAGTTTAGCGTACTTCTTTTCTGAGTTGACTTACTTTTCACACAATGAAGACGATAATTTTGAGTAGCGAAACAATAAAATNTGCTGCGGACTAAAACAACCAAATCTCATTTGGTTTTGGGAAAAATATAATGCTATACCGTTCATTTGCTTTGTAAAATTTCACTATTATAAAAACTGTTGGTGGCGAGTCCTTGTCCTATGCAGTCTATTGAATAGTGGACATTGAATAGTGGACATTGAATAGTGGACATCGAATAGTCTATTGAATAGTGGACTGATGCACTTTGCGATCGGGCTTCGTGGATGGCCACGCCCCTGACGCAATTGTATCCCGGTTCCTATTCCCAACAGCTGAGACCACCTGGGATAGATATGAAATTACGTCACGGACAAATTTCACTGATATCAGCAGTTTTATCTTGTTACAAAATACCTTATTACCTCACAAGAATATCACGTTCAATTCCAGCGACTACTGACTACCTTTGTTTCATATCGTTTCGAAAGTGGCTTAGAACTGCAAAGCTGAGTTCTTTCTCAGAACTCAAAATCGAAGCCACCTTCAGGAGGAGCATTCATTGGGGTTGAAAGGAACTTGCCTTTCACCTGATGTGTCAGATATCTAAGTTTTCAGCCCTACTAAGTAGGATAATTATAAGCTCATGTTTAAGATTATAGGATCAGATACCAATTATAGAAATCATGTTATGGCCAGTGTTGGAACATGTCAAAGGACGCTCCAAACTTACTATTCAATTACTGAGTGATTAGTGACGTGCGTCCTACGGTGACGACTTATTAGTGACCTGGCGTGATTGATAGTGACCTGGGTTGTAGGGTGCAACAAATCCTGTGAACGTATCTTCCTCTGTCACATAGAAATGTGTTACCCTGTTAACTTCACTCATCCAATGAGCCTTGCTCTCCTCCGAGCATACCGTATCCATAATGAATCCTGTACTAAATTTAGCACTACCATCACAGGTAAACACAAACTTCATCACACTGTAGTCAATGTAAATGGATGCACTCAGTAGTTTGTTGCGAATATCTTGGTATTCATCAGCAGAACATTCTAACCCCGGCCTGTAGTTATCCAGGCACCCAGATATGCTAACAAATCTATTGTCCCTGTGCATTCCCAGTGTTATCTTCCCTACCTCCTCAAGATCGATATTCAGCATCGTAACGCTGATGATGTCATCGACACCAGCGGAAATAGGCGTGACAATCTCGTCACCACGAGATGTCACCGAGACCGGGTACCGCCTGAGTGTGATGTGCGGTCTCCACGTCATTTCGGTTATCCCAGCTACACCGCTAATTAGCGGTCGGAAATCTAACCCTGGAATGAGTGTAGTGAAACTAGCATTTTTCAAGGATTTGCATGGAAGAGTATAGTGGGACATAGTGAAGCCATGAACAAAAGACAAGTTACTGCAGTATTTGTATTGGCGGTATATTGTATAAGTTATGGTTGGTGGTATAAGTAATAGAGTCACCTAATCCATGATATAATACCTCCGTTATACGGTGCTACAAACTCAGTGAACGTATCCTCATCCCTCACAGCAAACTGAGTCACTCTGTTTTCCATCCAGTACGTCTTATCCTCCCCGGAACAAACATCGTCCATGTGTACCAACTTGGCTGGCATATATTCACACTTGAAGCCAAACTCCTGGGACCCATAGACAATGAAAATAGCCGCTTCCCGGGTTTTATGGGTGTTTGGATCGGGACACAAAAATGGCGTTAACTGCAGATTCTCGATACAGGGACTTATGCTGACCACACCACTCGAGACATCCAAATCTATGTGCCCTATTTCTCCCTCACTGTCCAGCATGGATATGCTGACTAGATTGTTAGAGGAAGTTATTTCCGGGATTTCACCGTCGTCAACAACACTCGTGGGAACGAGCCGTGACACGATGTACGGTCTCCAATTATCGTTCAGATCGGTTTGTCCAGGGGGGCTCTGCACTGGCAGAAAATCTAATCCTGGATCTGAAATTTTAACTAGGTTTGAGAGGTATATTACAATCGGTGAAATAGTAGATCAATTTGTTAGTCGGCTTGAGTCATGACGGGATTTGGTGAAATTATTGCCATGACAAAGTTACATACCTTCATTAGTCACAGCTATAATGACAGGCAAGAGAAGCGTACTGTATGAACACAGAACACAAATTAAAATACGTTTCCACATCTCAACGCAACATATATCGAATCATGCCAATTTTACCACTATCATGTCTCGCAGCAGCAACGGCTTGAAAAGAAGTGAACTGAAGCAATGTCCAGGTTGTCCTTGATTTTATGTGCAAAAACAGGACAATATATAAAAGCAGACATGTGCGTGGGTAAGAACAATAAAAAACACCGTAAACAATGACAACTACTCAGTCTCACAATTAACAACGGGGGCAAATGGATAATAGAGCGGTTATAAAATCTTTACTTTGCTGTGCCTAATGCTGCTATCATGATAAAGGAAAACCGGATCCACGATCACAAAGGACAATAAACTGGATCGCGAGCCGATTCCTTTAGCAATGGATTATGCACACCGCTTTATCATTTGATGACCTCTCATGCTATGGCTCGCAGTATGACACCATGACCAATTATACTCCATCTTCAGTGTCAATAGTTAGACGTTGGTATTCATTGACTTAACAATAGACAGGTGGTATCTGACCAATCTTTACCACACTCAAATAAGGGTCGTATAATATAGGACTCCTATATTCTCACTCGATGCCCTAGTATGGCAAATGGTGGAGTCATTAGAAGATGGGTTATGCGAAAAGTCAAAAGCGTGTCTCAAATGGGTGTATCCCCCTGCGGTAGCAATTGTCATGAACGGGTGTGCACTGTGTGGGGCTCAGAGGTGGGGTTTAATTCCTTCTACACAAGTCATAACTGCAAAAATATTATTGAGTTCAAGTTGCTGTTTATCGAAGTGTCACAGTGGCAAATTTGGTCAAGTCACACGCACGATGATTATATTCGATCTTCGTGCTTGAAGGAGGGCGCGCGCGCCGCGCGGGGAACTCACGCGCGAACCATTATATCAACGAAGACGAAATTGGCTAGTCTTTTTGTTCCAATGAAGTAAAATACGCATAATTGTCCCATTAGGACTCTCGAAGGCAGTATGCCAACTTTTGAATGGGGGCTACTCAAACGTATTGTGATTAACTTATACTGCTTAAATTTGCATGGGCCATTCATGCGAAGATGTGCAAAACATAAGTTTGAACTTTGATCATCACACTGTTTCAGTTGTGAAAATAGGATCAAAACAATAAGAGCCTCATTGGTAATTGATGATAGGCAAGCATTTACATGATAATAGCTCGACAATTCTGTAGAGCCTCATTTTCTCTACGAATTAATAATTTTATCTAATCAAAGAGGTATTTCCACTTAATGCCCCCTGCGCTCAAACACACTTCAATATTAAATAAAGGACAAGGGCTCGACCACAGAACTGTACAATATTTGAGCAATGAGTGCATGATTAGTGTCCATGGTAACGCATTCAAATTCACCATTCTTCCTAATTTGTTGATTACATAGCCGCCACTTTATCAGGTGAACGCGTTTCTATGGTAACCAAAGATGCTGGTATGATTGAGTGAAGGGGAGCATGTAATTTTATCCCATAACGGTTACCAGGGCAACAAATAACAACACCAGTTAGCACTATGTTAATCCACTTACACACACACACACATACACTCACATACACACACATTCAACCTATAGTCGAATAATATGTTTCCATTTTCCAGATATCCCTCAGCTCTTATAATAGTCATCTTTAAAGCTTACTAATGATGAGTCAAGTATGTAGGTATGGTAAAGTGGGAAACAGTGGAACATAATATGATGTGCCTCCATGATGCTACATGATGCATTATTGTGGCTCACGGCACATACGCATACGCATACAAATACACACACACACACACACACACA
>CAMPET010000062.1:192009-203632 GCA_946803715.1 Beroe ovata | reverse complement strand
CCCCACCCACCCCCTCTTACTCTCACTCTCACTCTCTCTCTTTCTCTCTCTCGCACACTCTCTCACACACACACACACACACACACACACACACACACACACACACACACAATAACCCGATCATTCGTCTAAGAATGATGTCGAGAATTGAGATAGAGTATATTGATTGAGTGAAGTTATAGTGAAGTCTGCTACTACCACAGCATAGGTACAGTGTTTCCATTTATCCGTTTACACTATGCAGTAGTTTCCAGTTGAGAGTTGTAAAATTATACAGTAGAAAGAGTGATCAGTGAAGCATACATTAATTTTGAATGGTCTTCAATTAGTACGCAAGCATGGTAGAAATAAGGGGCGACCAATGAGAATGACGGATTTTAACCACGTGATGGAATCTAGCCAATCATTGCGATACCTGAGAGTTGTCGTTGCCATGCGACAAGCTCTAGATAATGCATTGTATTAACAAGCGTGTGTCTGTATTTGGTAGGTAATAGGACCAAACTGGAACATACAGCCTCCCAGCATATTCAAAGAGAGATATTAGGCCAATAGACTACTCACTAATAGATCACGTGACACTACCACAAACCAATGAGGAATGTGATACCTTGCAACCTGGTGGCATTGTTGATGTCGTCTTGGCAACCGAGTGTACCTTGGTGTGATTGTATGTGTGTGTGCCTTGTGTTTGGATCGGAGCTTAGCCCGAACGGTAAATACATAAGTACCGTGTATATTAGGGTTTTTGAACGGGCTATTTATAATCCATGCAGACTACAGACTGTATACAGACTGCAGTATATCAGTACTGCGTTTATTTGCAATGCAGCAGTTCTGTACAGTATCTCAGTAGAGCACTGCCTCGATCACTATAATCATAAGACAAACCTCAACAAAATTTGTATGAACATGGATAATATTGGATGTTTGCCAGTAATTGGACAACGACCATCAGTCTGCATCAGTTCGGCTGCAAAGATTGTGCATACATGTCTATAATTATACAAGGAGTTATGATCATCAAGTTTCCGAGCCCAAAATTGGAAATTTCCAGTACCTCATAATGCCAGACACACAGATGTTAATCGTTAGATTGAATATATTGGGTATATTATAGTCGGTAGTAGATAATTCATGATCAGGTTGAAGGAAAACTATCCAAATTTCTTTGCTGCTGCCGCACGAACACTCAGAGAGCAATTGAGTGCTGAGTGGTGACATGCATACGTGTATAGAGATCAGCAATTGTCCAACGTGCTACAATCCTGTGAACATGATCGATACTCATTAAGTAGGTCGCTACACACACACACGTCACACACATGCAAAGAGCAATTTGGATTGCAGTGGATATTGCACTCAATGTCTCCATTCAAATTATAAATAGCTCTTGGAGCATAAGTTGATCAGTGGGAAATTTCTGCTTACTATAGTTTGAATACGGTAACGGAATCATGAAATTCGTGTGTTTTCCAATAGAAACTCGAGGATTATAGATGAAAAAATAACAGATGCAGTAATAGAGATTCTAGAACACTTGGATTCTTTTAAAAATATGTTTTCAAAACAATTTACTGTGTATACGAAGGAAGCGGTGGTCAATCAAAGAATTGACATGCAATTATTGTGCACTGTGGAACAACGGTCCTGCAAAACAGTCTTGCGATAAAATTAGTTAAAAATGAAAATTAGTTTTTACTTCCATCGTAAAATATAGATACTCAATCGTGAATCGTCCATTAAAATGTATATTATCCAGCAAAATGTACCCAGTAAAATGTAAATTATCTATTAAAAGAACATTTTGCAGTCCTTGTGACACTTTGTTGTCAGTTATCACTGCCTGGAGCTATGACAACACATTGTTGCCATGACAACAGCTGAGTGTTGTTGGCTTGTTGTCACGTGTCAATCCTATGACCTCGATCTTCGGTCTGGGGAGCGACTATAACTCCTGGAGATAAGTCATGGATGAGTTGTATGTCTAGCTGAGTAGTATGTCAGAATGTGAAGTTGATGACCAGTCACCAGAGGTCAGAAGAAGAGTTCGCGTACACACACACACACACACAGACGCACACACANGAGAGGGGATGGAGGATACATACGTCATACACACACACACACACACACACTATACTATATCATATAGTTCTCACCTCTCAGTTCTATCTCTCCGGGAATAGGGTGACCGAGACCTCCTGTCACTCCTGTCGTATGACCTCCTGTCAGGCGACCTGGAACATTGCCAGATCATCATAAATTAGCCCACAATAAACAATCACCAAATGACTTGTACTAACATTCTAATCGGTTTAAATAAGTCTGTTAACTGCCATTAAATACAAAACATGCACTGAGTTCGAACACATTACACACAACCGAAATGAGAGAGAGAGGTTCACTTCTAAATGAGAGAGATCTCATGAATTCACTTAATCAGGGTCTATCTCCCCCTCACTTTGACCTGCTCTACTCCCCCCCCCCTAGCTGAACTTCTCTACTCCCCCCTCACTTTGACCTGCTCTACTCCCCATATCTAGCTGAGCTCCTCTACCCACCTCCGGGAGGTGTTATAGTAGGGTGATCGGCTCCTCCCCCTCCGTGGTGGAGTCCGCGATCTTCTCCGTGGACTGTAATCCCTCCGGTACGGAGATCGCCGGGACCGGGACCGCCCGGAGGAGGACCCGGCGGTCCCGATATCCGGACAGTCGCGAGCAAAGTGACCGTATCGGTTGCACACGTAGCACTTGTCGTTACTTGTAGCACGCGATGGGAGATGCTTTCGCGGCCTACGCGCCCACTGGACAGACATCGACTTTCCTGGAATAGATTGTAACATGATGAAAGTGGCTGATCATACTCCAACCCCATCAAGATTAATTTTACCTGTGCAGTGTAACTGCGCTGTAATTGTGCTATAAACATAAAATCAATTCAACTCAATTGCAATTACCATCAGCTGATTTTGCCCCATTCATCTCCTTGAGGGCATCCTCGGCATCTCTGTGACTGTCGAACTCAAAGAAGCAATACCCGAAAGTGGGCCAATGCCAGCTTTCTCGTATCTGGCAGGGATTTACGTTAGCATTACCACAGGACGAGCCAACCCCTCATGATCGTGAATTCTCATTCTGTATGTGATTGCCAGACTCACGCTTCCAAAGTGGTTGAAATCCTTCTCAACAGCGTCTTGGTCGTAGTCTAAGCCGAGGTTACCAACGTAGAGGAAAGGCATTTTGATCTGCGACATGGTCACTGAATTATTATATGTTGTCACTAGCATTGATATTTTCCTGAGACCTTGCTTTGCTCATGAATTTCGATATAGTATTTACACTTTTACACACATAATATCATACACCTGAAATCTCTCCACTATACTTACAGAACCCACATGTCTGAAAAATCTGAATATCTGAGATAACGAGATCCCATCTGATTTTTCTGATGATCTGCTATATTACATAGATGTGCAAAACTACTAAGTATGTTGGTGGCCTGTGAAAAGCTGTAGCCATGGCTAAAGCTCGAACTCTGGTAAGTTCTGATTATGTCTGATTAAGTCTGATATGGTCTGATAATCTGACACTGACACTGAGATTGGAAGGAGGCTCAAATTGTGAGAAACCGAAGTGAATCGATATTGCGCCCAACCCGATCAATACAGCACAGACTTTCAATTGATTTATCATTTATGAGCCGCAATTTTAGAACTATAATCAAGAGGAAGGCTAGTTCATGAACTATCACTCACTTTCAGGAGTCGTTGACTTTGTTGTCACTGTGCAACCGAGAGGTATCCTAGTCAGAGAAGAAGAGTGAGGAGCAGTTATACAGTCAAATTGTAGTCAAGCTCATTATAAATTCATTATAATAAGCTAAAGTCTTGGTAGTTAAGATGCAAAGATCTCACTAAGATGCAAATAACACCAGTAATTTAATTAAAATCAAACTTTTACATAAATATCACATATAATATTATGATATAAGCATAACATAAACGGCCTATTGATCATAAGGAGATATAATTTAATATTGTAGTTATCATTTTCATACCTGTGATATGATTTAAGGTTGTTTAAATCGTTTCAACATTGGCCAATCCATCACACCACAGGTATTATTAAGTCATAACAGGTCGTAGATACAAATCATAGAAATTAGAAGATAATTTCTTGTAACTTGTTATAAATTATAAATACAGTATACAATATACAATATACAATATACATAGATTTATTGATTACAGTAGGTTAAAATCATATATTTACATCATTATACATTAATAAAATCTGTCATAATAATTTAACCTAAAAAGGGCATGTTTGAGCAATGAGCATATCATAGTCTATGGATGCATGGATAACATAACATTATCATTGTACTAAATGAGTAGAAAGGTATTTAATATTTATCCTATTAACAAGGCAAAAGAAAGCGTCTATATCTCTGAGACTCCAAGAAGAAGGTCCAAATTTGTAATTCTTCTGAAAATATGGACACATATCCTGTACATATCATATCAATAGACTATAAAATACTATTATTCACAAAATTATAGTTGTAGTTTCGAAATAAGGTTAACTGAGTGTCTGTGAAGTATTTAGATAGCATTTTTATAAGGGGATCTAGGACGTGGTGATGATGATCGGTTTATTTTCTCAGCCATTTGCTCAATATCCTCCCATCTCCTGCTTTCAAGTGATTTGTTAAGTCTTGCTTCAGATGCCAGATCAGAAACCTTGCATTTCAGGAAATCGATTTCACTGTTCAGGTTGGATACCTCAGATGTTTTGAGATCAAGTTTTGCCTGCAAATCAATAACTTGATCCAAGAGAAGGTTTTTATCTTTACGCAAAGATGCCACTTCTTGGGATTTGGAATCTTTTGTGAGTTCCATATCAGCTAATTTGTTCCTAAGAAGGGTTTCATTGGCCCTGTTAGAAGAAAGATCAGCATCAGTCTCTGCAAGCTTTGCCAGATATTCCTTGGATCGTTTCTTTTCTTTTCCAATGGTCTCTTTAGAAGCATCAAGTTCATCTTGCACCAACTTGACTTTGAACTTAAGAGAAGCTATCTCATCTGCATCAATTGACCTCTTAACTGATTGTTTTTCATAGAGTTGCCTTTCTTTTTGTAACTGAGCTTTTAAGTCATAGATTTCTTCCCTCAAGGCTGCACAGGTTTTTGTGGAGTTGTTTGAATCTTCAAGGGCCTTTTCTTTGAGGCTCTTATCAAGTTCTGATGTCATCTCAAGTTCTCTCATACGGACACGCATATCAGCAAGCTTACCTCTCATGTCAATGATAGCTGCTTCTTTTAACTCAGTTGCTTGGGTCAAGTATTTTGATTCAAGATCTTGGAGCTGCTGTTTGAATTGCTTTATCTCAAGCTTTTTGTCAACTAGCTCCCCACGAAGTTCCTTATTGGTTGAAAGAGTACGATCTAGTTGATCTCTCACTACAGCCAGTCTACTTTCAGTATCAATAATTTTGCTAGTTTCAACAGCTTTACCCTCTTCAGCAGTGTCCAACTGAACCTGCAGCCTTCTAACATCTAATTGGGAGGAGTCCAGTTTGTGTCTGAGGCAAGAAAGTTCATCCAAGAGGTGACCTTTCTCATGGGATGCTGTTTCTTTCAAAGCCTTAAGCTCCTTTACATACTGTCGCCTCTCAAGCTCAGCAGCTTCAGCTTCTATTTCCTTCCGACGAATTTCACTTTTCAAGGAATTTTGCTCAGCCTCAACATCAGCCAGCCTGCGTTTCCATTTACTAGCTTCATCTGCTACACTATGCTTTGAAAGAACATCAGCTTTCTTAGCCTGATCCCTTAAAAAGTTAGCCTCTAACTCCAAAAAATAAACTTGCTGCTGCAAGTTTTTGATATATTCACTCTCCACTGTAGCAAGATCCAAGCCCGCAGATCCAAGTGATTTGTTTAATGTGGATGATGTAACATTCTTTGATTTGCCAAAACTGGCACTCCTCCTCAGTGAACTGCTATACTTTGGAGTAGACTTGGATACAGGTGATTTGATAGTAGATCGGTAGTGCGACATTCATTTACCACTAACCATCAACCTGTTGAGAGAGACANACTGCGCAAGTGCTGCGCAGCTCCGTTTTATTTTATTTTTACGATATTCTTGTAGGATTTCACCCTACCCTTGCTGGCGGGATCCGCCCCGTCGGGGCCAGGCGGATTGAAAATCGCGCGCACCGCGGCGCCGACGGTAGGGTAAAATCCTACAAACGATATTCATATTGCATTCCAGACCACATGCACAGAGTGAAATATTGTTGCCGGATGATATCTGTCCACTGTTTCTTGCGCGCGGCGCGCGTGCCTTCATCGAACTCGAAGGCCTTGCCGCGGATGTTATCTGTCAACAAAGGCCGAAACAGGCCTGTTTCGGCCGGGCTTTCGATGAAGAGGCGCGCGGCGCAAAAAACAGTTGCGCGTCTCTTTTTGCGCGACTTTTAGTCTTTAGATCACCGAGTAAATAAGGGGCGCGCAACGTGTGAAGACATCTGCATCGCGCGCATCTGTTTCAGCAGCTTTGATATATATAAAGGCGCGCACCAAAAAATTAAGTGGCCTCCACGTCCATTTTTTGGCGCGCGGAGGTCATCCATCCGGTCATGTCAAGTTAAATTTGATGCAATCAAAATTTGAATATAAATAAAATTTTCTGATCTCTGTTTTGCGTATGCCTTAATCAACGGGACGACGGCCACTGTCTCATCATCATGAAAATATTCAATGAATATTTGATTAATAACCCTTCTGTGCAACGTGGTCTCTCAGCTAAGCTTTATATTTAAGGATTATTGGACACCTCTATTTGAAGGTGGTGTTTTTTACTGCTTGAATAATTTTTTTGGATGCTTGTGAGAATAGTGAGATGCTTGTGAGAATCTTATCTAATCTTATCTCAAATTTGAGATGGTTGATGTCACTACACCTCACCCACTGGATGTTCCTTCATCTCACCTTCCTGATGTCACCTCACCCCACCCACCTGAAAACGCATTTGATGTTTCTTCAGCTCAACCACCTGATGTTTCTTCATCTCACCTACCTGAAGTTTCTTCATCTCATACCACTGCTCAATCACCAATTCAGCCAGTGCAACCAATTACTAACCCTATCCCTGCAGATATATATGATGATATAATAGGCAATGACGAGACATCTTGCCCTGATGATATTTTCTCTGAACCATCTTGCACATCAAAGAGGAAGTATAGGAAGTCATACGGCTATAGGTCCCCTTCATTGAAATCACCTAACAACAAGAAAGTTTTCCGTGGAAGCAAATGTCCCTGTTCAAGAACAATCCCAGATTCTGTCAAAATATCTTGCCAATCCTGCAAACAGCTGTTTCACAGCATCTGTGTTGGACTTAATGGTTTAGATCAAGCAAATGTGAACAAATTAATATCATGGAAATGTTTCAGCTGTTTCAAGCCCCCATTTGCAAAGGCAGACAATGTTGAGTACAGAACCATTGTTCAAGAAGAGCTGGAACACGTTTGTTCTACAACAATGAAAGAGCTTGTAGTCTCTGCAACCCAAGAAGCCATCAAGAAAGCAACAAAAGGGCTTGTTGAGGAAGTCTCTAAAAAGACCAATGAGTNAGGTTTTGGAGTATTGTGTGACTGTTAAAGTTGGTAAGAAACTGTTTGCATCTGAGAAGTTTACATTTTGGCGAAGTATAATTCATATTTCTGGAGATGCTCTTTTAACAATCACTTTTAATATAATTTTATTAATTTTTTAATCAACTCGTGATGCCATTTTTTGGAAGTATAGATATGTAAATATGTTGTATTAATGAGAGTTCAACATTGAAAAAGCTAAAAGTGAAGATTTTCTGACTTGGGGTCGAGCAGCGCGCGCGCCGCGCGCGTTTAGGGACCTTGTCGGACACGAATGTGTACAAAATGGTCCCATATTAAGATACTTTTGCTAAGGGACCTTGTGGAACACCGTACCTACCGTCGGTGCGCGCGATTTTCAATCCGCCCTTGCCAGGGATAGAATCCCGCCAGTAAGGGTAGGGTGAAATCCTACAATTTATCGCGGCCGGATCAGACAAAGATCACCGACTCGAGTAAATATTCATATTTAATAAGGGGCGCGCATGACGTGTACTGCAGATATGATCATGATCAAAAATCTGAAATCTAAAAAGTTGTAAAAAGAGTAATTGGGTCACCGTCAAATCACGCAACGGGAACGCNGTGCGCGGATTCAAACGAGGCAGAATAGCAGCTGGGTTTCTAGATTACCTTGTCGATCGATGTTAGACCCTGTCGAGAATTTCGTTGGGGCCCGGGCGCGCGCAATTATCAACTTATAGACATGTTTATATAAGTTCGCGCGCGCTAGACAGACGCAAGCTTCGCGGCTTGCATCAGCGGTCTTGCATTGCATCGCCAGACAAAGATCACCGATTCGAGTAAATATTCATATTTAATAAGGGGCGCGCATGACGTGTACTGCAGATATGATCAAAAATCTGAAATCTAAAAAGTTGTAAAAAGAGTATTTGGGTCACCGTCAAATCACGCAACGGGAACGCGGGAACAAAAACCTGAGCTGGGTGCAAGCCAAATACTCCAATTTGGAACAGTCAGTACACGTTCTCTGAGTCAAATTCTATTTTTAACAACAACAATTGGAAACATAAAAACAGTCACTTTAATATCACTGTTAGTGTTACTATAAATTACTTAAACTTGACAGTTGACACTGATATTTGATGATTGATAGTATTATTGGCATAAGTAAGCCACTTTTTGATTTTTTTTGATGAAATAAAAACTGTAACTCAAGTTCATGATTTAACAATGACTATAAGCATAAGTTAAGAGTTCACGGCTTAAGAGTAAGACTAAGATATGCTTCATCTATGAACAATTCCGTCAACAATAGAGTCACACTGGCTTGTACAACGCGAAACCTATCCTCACGCTGGCACCAGAGAAGAGTCTCCTCAACTGAAACAATGCAGAGTGAAATGCAGCTTAGAACACAGGAGAGAATGGTTAGATGGCGCGTCACTATAATCGGATCTCAGTCTCCCAAGTTGATGGTGTAACAATAATATCAATACATTAGCAGTTGTAATGGAATATCAGTATGATGAGTGGGTGGTTACCTCTATGTGATCTAGAGCGTTGCACACAATAGTTCCGTCATGATTCACACTTGCCAGGATCACACTCTTCTCTCCGAGGGGAAAAACTCCGCACGCATCCTCAGTCTTGAACCACACGTAGCATCGACTGTACTTCTTGTCCGTCTCGATTCTGACACGTGGTTTGTGATAACAAAGTTGGTATCAGCATCAGTGAAACTGATACCATCACTCACGTGTCACCCAATCAATTCAGAAACGTGCTAGTACTCACGTGATTGAGAAAGGTATGAGCTTGGATAGGTCGACTGTGAGGGTTATCTTACATCCGGAGTTGAAGAATTCTCGTCTGTAATCGTGCACGCCAGTCCCATCGAGAACAGACAGAGTGAACTCTGTGCACAGCTCAGCCGAGTGGTCGACATTGTTCCGTACAGCAGGGAGATTAACTTTCCACCTATTGAGCTGCACAGGGGAATGTTGTTAATGTGGTTTTGTTCTTGTTGTCATGGTAACCACAGTTTATACTTCCTGTGTTGTCAGGGTAATGTCACGTACCTGTGGATATTTGAGTGCGAGGAAGAATTTCTGTGAGATGATTGAGATGTAGGGGAAGAGGAAGGATTCTCTGAAGATGTGAGGCAGTGAGAAGATTCTGATACTTTGCAGCACTTGAACACACTCCGCGCGGTTGCTTAGTGATATGTTTCTCTCCACCCAATACAGCACGTGCACAAACACGTCCATCTCCGTGGCGACGCGCAACATCGTGAGTCGCAGCACGTGCACCACGATATCACTGTCGAGCTCCCACCACGTGCTCTCAGTGGGTGACGCCACGTCACTCAGGTAGTTGCGTGAGAGGAGGTCATGTGATGCGTGAGTGAGCGACGCGTCACCCACCTCCAGTGCCATGGACAGTGTGCTAAATACGGTGGAGGTAGAGATACATATCTTGATGAGATGCGTGACGTCACTCGTCAGCCACTCCACTTGGAATGTCCGAGAGAGACGGTAGAGAAGTAGGTAGTCTGAGAAGAGGAGTGGCTCCTCTAAGACGCCATTGTACAGGGACCGGACAAAACTGTCCACAGATTCAGCAGTGTAGGGGTCGAACAGTTCCTCTAGGGTGGACTCCGGGTATGAACCTTGTGGAGAGGGAAGTGGAATGAGAGAGCTCTGGAGTACTCAGGCGAGGGAAATGACCAGTTACACAGTGTGTCCCATAAGTGCTGTGTGTACGAGATAAAGTGATGTTCAGACTAACCTGTGACGATATCCTTGAGTACATCACTCTGGGACGCCAGCACTAGACTGTTGAGGAGGAACACTTGTCCACTGCAGTGGACACTCAGATCACTCAGCTCTGAAGTATTGTACGAGGCTTGCACAGCCTGGACAAGCGAGCACACCCAGTCGAAGTTACCCTTCAGATCAGCCATGACACAGTCATACACGATCTTGTACACAAGAATATTATGATTCAGAGAATAGAGATCACAAGATGTCATAGTCCAAATTATACGTGTCCAAGAATTCGGTGGAGATTGCTGCGCATGACATACGGCCTACATGAACTCTCTTAGATCTAATCGAGGACTTGGATCTATGCGGCGGTCTCGAGGGAAAATATGAACTCTAAACAAAGCAATTTATCGCAATGCACGAGAACTGATTACCGTAGTTACTAATAAGGTATGCAGCAGCGTATATATAAAACGATATCACTATTTCCTATTTTTCGTCCGCTTACTGCCCGAATTAGTCCTGGACGACTGAATTCTCCGCGATGGACCGAGTTCAGAGCTGGATTTCAATCGTTTAGATGAGGGAAGGGAGGAGGAATTGGAGGTAGAGATCCTCATCATTTCCTTGTCTGCCCTGGCTAAGCGCTCCAACTTGCCTGAGCTATACACGCCGTGGCGTGCACCTCTGAAATATCACACAATGAGGGGAGGAGGGGCTCCAGACAAAATGGAGTGTAATGTGGTACGTGGAACTGAGTGTGTGTGTGGAGGATGAGGGCCCCGGTCATATTGTTCGCATCGAAGTGTACTTATTGAGGGTAGTATAGCCAAGAAGGGAAAGTGAGAGATTAGAGAAACATATAGACCGAATTGGACGTCCCAGAGGTGAGTGGTGAGTATAATATGTTCGAGGGAAGGCAAGAAAGAGGGAGAAATGCACACCGAACATCAACCAGACTCTCCGCAGTGTGCAGAGAGACTGAAGCCTGCTACTGTAAGAAGAGAATACCCTGCCCGTACATACCACTACAATAGGTACACATACACGTTCACTAATAGCTGGCCATTACACAACCAGTGGGGGAAATACGTGGGGGAAATGCGTGGGTCAGGGAGGTAGAGAGCTGCAGACGGTTAGCAACTCACTACTTCATACTTGGACTACATTAGCCTATCCTGGATCATCACGTCCTTAAAACACGATAATAGGACCTCGAGTGTGTGT
>CAMPET010000062.1:115643-191844 GCA_946803715.1 Beroe ovata | reverse complement strand
TGTGATGGGACAGGGTGCGGGTGAGAGTGACGGAATCGAGACATGAGGTGTGACCGAACCGAACAGTCAGGATGGGGGCAGGGGGCAGTGACGATCAAAGGGGTGGCAAACTGATCCTCGAACACAAAAGATATGCAACAGTTTCCCGTAGTGAGGCATTGTTAGAGAGTTAACATCAAAGAGCGGATAATATGTGAGTGATATAATCCAGCCAATGACAACTCGACACCGCTTATGCAATACGTCATGACATTGGACAAGCCAATGGGGAGGGCTCATCCCCCCTACTAAACATATAGAGTATGTTTAGTACTGAACATACAGAGTATGTTCCGAGTAGACCCAGTGCAGTGGTTAGTAAGCGTGCTCCAATCCAAGTACAGCCAAAACAGTTCACCTGTTTTGGCTGTGCAGTGTATATTCTACAGTGCATACCACAGAGCATACACTACATTGTACAATGTACATTCAGTACACATACACATTGGACTGTAAATTGTACCTTGTACAATGACACCGCACTTTCATTGACACGGCACTAGATTATAAATAGAATGTAGCTACCATGTAAGGTCCATATTCCATATAAATATGGTTTTAAGACTGTGTTAGGCAGTAGGTTGTTACATCCCTCAATCGGAAATAAGGCTTCTTCATAACTCCTCAACCGTAACATACACTATCTACACACAGTGTATGCGTGTGTCACACATCACACATGAATGAACCCAGTGAAAATGTCCACTTGAGTAGTGAGTAGGTACTTAACTGTTCCATTCTCCAAAAGTTTCATTTCATTTCATTTGACCCAGACTTCTCTAGGTCTCGTGCCCAGGTCTTGTATTAGGCTCACTCTGCAATGCCGTATTCCAGGAATCCCCCAAAACAGGGCGTGGCAACTCTAATGCTCCTACTCGCAGGAATGGTAATTGTCTGATTCTGTTCAGTATATTTTGCTCAGAAGATTGGAATATGATTTCCTGGGTTTCCAGGAGGAACCAAACAAAACATCATTCACTGTGATTACAGCTCTTTCACCATGGAGTTTCCCCTCGCAATTTCTTGTGTGTTTTTCGTGGTTTGCATCAGCTGGGGTGTAATTGTTTTTCCGCAATAATTGATCCTGATCTGCATCCAACAAGGAAATGAATGCAAAAACTCATGAACGTAAAGACTTCCTGTTGTTCTATTCAGCAAAATAGGACTGATCTCGTACAAATACTTCTACAGAAAAAGCGAAAAAAATGACCATTGACCAAAATATGTTCATTGTTCTAAACATGAGCGAAGAAACAGTCATTGATGTTGATCAATGATCATTCATCAATGC
Source organism: Beroe ovata (assembly GCA_946803715.1). NCBI lineage: Eukaryota > Metazoa > Ctenophora > Nuda > Beroida > Beroidae > Beroe > Beroe ovata. The sequence continues at coordinate 190,514 of CAMPET010000062.1, read as the reverse complement.
TCACTTGATAAGAGTTAAGGAGGGTCTTACCAGGAGTAATCATTGAAAACAGGATGTTGCTGTTCATCAAATGGGATCAATAATCAGTGTAGAAAACCAAGAAAATGAATCGTTTCCCTCAATTGACCTACCATGTATCTGCTCCAATCATGCCACACAGAACAACAGGAAATCTTTGAATTCATGGGTTTCTGCACTCTATAGTGCACTCTATAACAATACCTCTGGCCCCACAAACTCACCCCCATAACGACTCACCCCCATAACGACTCCCCCATAATGCCCCACCAGGTACAACTATCTCGAGGTTTCGGAAGAGGCAGTCTCCACCTCGTCTTCTATGCAGACTCAGACAAGTGCTCGAGCACAGTGAACTGCAGTGAGCTCTACTTCAGACACCTCACAGTACACGACAATACCCACGACGACCCTACCACCCTGGTGAACATAACGGACACCTCCCCAGAGTTGGGAGCTCACCCAGACTCCAACCAGCTCATTGCTCTGGACGGAATACCCGAGTTACAGGAGTCTTTCTACCTGGACTACCAGACAAACTCTACTTTGCGGGTCTCGTGGGAGCTCTGGAGTAAGAGTGAGGGAGATGCTATTGCAACCATCACCGGTTTGAAAATCCCATTCGACAAGTCAGTCCCTGGGCCCGGGAATCAAGTATCTGTGCTGAATCTAGGCAGGCTGGGGCTGCTCAGAGAGCTACACGTGACACTCAGTCTGGAATGTGACGTTCATTTTCACGGAGCAGGGTGTAACTACTGTGTCAACGAGTCACTTGTCGAGTACAATTGTGGGATGTGTGAGGCGTGGCATTATGGTGTGACGTGTGACGTGCATTGTGTACCTACTGACGTGTACTACTGTCACAATGACACTGGTTACAAGGTGTGCAGAGTGGAGGGCAGGGTGATCGATAACAACTGCTCAGAACCAGTGGTCACAGTGGCACCACGCCCTCTCACACCAGACGTGACCTCACTCACGGTAAACCCTACTGATGAAGAAAGTGGGGAGAAGAGGGGTTTAACGGTTAAAGTGAAGATCCTGGCTATTGGGATAGGTGTAATTCCTGTGGTCGTGGTCATTGTCTTAGTGGTTGTGCTGGGGTTGTGTGGTCGTCACCGATCAACGGGTCGGTACGTTGTCAACCCACATAGCACGTCTCAGATGGAACTACATGAAATACCGATTGACAATGAATCACAATAGCTATAGATGGAGTGAATAGTAGCTCCTGTTAATAACTGAAATCAAGCGCGGGTCTCTGATCGGCCAAACAACTAATGCTTGAGAAAGAATGAGAGGGGGAGGACTGATCGCTAGAGACCTATTTAGAAGAGTCATGTGAAAATAACGTTAAATGATCGTGGAATTAGAACAGAGGTACGCAATTAGAGTGAGATATATAATACTGACTTGTGTGCTGTTCTTCCTTCGCACTCCTCCACCATTTCGCTAGAGAGCCTGAAATGAGGGAGAACGTCACCAGATAGTACAATCGTCCTATATACCTAGTCGTACAGTGGGGTAGAGACATGAACGCGCATGCACGTGCACTGTCACGTGCTTCTATCCACAATTCTCGGTAATTAAAATCCATATATTTGAGCTGTATATAGGACAAAGCAGTGGACAAGGAGTTGGCTAAGGAAACTTGGAATAATAATCCGAGAGTTGTATCGGGCATAGTGTAGTACGCTCAAGACGCTCGATCAACAGAGAGACATGCTCCAGACGTTATATACCACGTGTCAAAACAATAGTAACGTGTCAAATGTCACGTGATATACGTGTCTGACGTCATCGATCAAACGTGACAGATGGTTCTTACGTGTTTATCTGAGATGGTAAGTTGTCTTTCTGTTGATCTTCGTCCTCAATATTACTGATTTCTTTCTGGAAACAACAAAATTGTAAAGTAGCAGTGTATAATGTTTATGGAACGGTCTTCTTATTTGGTAATAATTTGATTCAACTTTGTCTATTGACTCCGTTCCAAAAAGGGGAATCCAAGTCAAATAAAACAGTCAAAAAGGTTCTATGTTCATTATCCATTCATTAGGTATAAACGCGCTCAAACACTAATATTGATAACCGTCTAAGGTCATAGTCAATGTCATTCCAATTCCAAGCAATATGTCATTCAAGTCAGTATTGACAATGATCGGTATTGATTTATGATCAATCGCCGCTCTAAGTGTAAGCCGTTCTCAGACCGACTATTTCTATCCCACGTAAATAGCTCAAATCGCTATGAATAATCGGCTCAGATGATATAATCATTGTAATCATTCCGATTGCTGGCATCCTAAGATCACCATAACATAGGAAAGCATGTGCCTGACATACCTTCACAAAGTTTGAATAACTTTTCTTCTTCCTTTTCACAGGTTCGTTACTCTTGTCCACCTAAAACAAATTTTATGAAGGAGTAGCCGAAATACCTACCTCCTAACAGAACACAAGAACAGTATTGAAAAGGCCGAGTGGGAGAAGGAAATATCAAAATCAGGGCGTATTCTAAATGAAACACGTATCCGCTACCGTCTTGTTGCCATCATGTGAAGTGCTGTTCAGCGCCTTATTGAATACATCATCCCACCAGTTGAAGGCTATATCCTTGGCTATGTCATGACCTAGTCCGTGCTTGTCGAACTTGAGGCTCGGTTTAAGGGGCTCACTCATCCCATCTTCCCTAGCCCCCAAACCTGCTCCTGCGAGTGGAATGTGATTAGTGCGGCAAACATGGCCACAGAAAATGGAATGTCTACTGTATAGAAGATGTATACATTGTACACAAATTGTACTCCGATACCTACACTCGTAAAATGTAAAAATGTATACAATTACTGTACAGTACAAGCTGTATTTAAGTGACAGCTACCTTCGGACCAGCCGTATTTCTGGAGCTGTTTCAGGCCGAACTCTTCACCATGACAGCTGTATAGTTTCGTCATGTTGTCAGACACGGCCGCAGCTTGGGGACTTGTATCCGGCTGTACAGCTAAGATAGGTGTGAGGGGTCAGGGTTTCGGGGCAGAGCTTTTAAGGGGTATAATGTGCATTGTACGTTGTTCATTGTACTCCGCAATGAATCTATGTATGCAGGTTTAATTGCTATGTAAGACAGTCTTAAATATAAACGTTAAATTGATACTCTTGATGATAAAATAACTTCGTCCAATTACACTGTAACTGAAATTAAGTCCAATTAACTCTATAACAGTCTAACCTTGCTTTACGAAAGCTTCACAAAATTTTAATTCGATAAAAGAGTAAAAACTTTATTATCGATCGAAAAAATTAAATGAAAAATAGGAGAATGATTTTGTGTCCAAAATGTTAACGTTAACTTTGCTAAAAATAGGGAGGCAACACTCCATTAGGCTCTCTAAGGACCCAATATCCAGGGCCATTTTGAGAATTCTTATGCTCGAAGCCTAAAGGAGCGTTGCCCCCAAAAATAGCCATCAAAAACTTAACAACAATCATTACATCAGGATCCCGCGGTACAAGCGAAATATCAAAACGATGACATCACAATGTCAGAAAGAAATATAATGCCATATTATAGTCAAAAACAATTGAAATTGTTTGGGNGGTTCTTACGTGTTTATCTGAGATGGTAAGTTGTCTGTCTGTTGATCTTCGTCCTCATTATTACTGATTTCTTTCTGAAAACAACAAAATTGTAAACTAGCAGTGTATAATGTTTATGGAACGGTCTTCTTATTTGGTGATAATTTGATTCAACTTTGTCTATTGACACCGTTCCAAAAAGGGGAGTCCCAGTCAAATAAAAGGTTCTATGTTCACTATCCATGCATTAGGTTTAAACGCGCTCAAACACTAATATTAATAACCGTCTAAGGTCATAGTCCATGTTATTCTAATTCTAAGCAATATGTCATTCAAGTCAGTATTGACAATGATCGGTATTGATTAATGATCAATCGCCGCTCTGATTGTAAGCCGTTCTCAGACCGACTATTTCTATTCCTATTCCTAAGCTTGGATTGTAAATAGTTCAAATCGCTATGATTAATCGGCTCAGATGATATAATGATTGTAATCATTCCGATTGCTGGCATCCTAAGATCACCATTGCATAGGATAGGTCATATGATGTCTCTGACATACCTTTACGAAGTTTGAATAACTTTTCTTCTTCCTTTTCACAAGCTCGTTACTCTTGTCCACCTAAAACAAATTTTATGAAGGAGTAGCCGTAATACCTACCTCCTAACAGAACACAGGAACAGTATTGAAAAGGCTAAGTTGGAGAAGGAAATGTCAAAAGCAGGGCGTATTCTAAATGGGCACTTATCCGCTACCGTCTTGTTGCCATCCTGTGAAGTGCTGTTCAGCGCCTTATTGAATACATCATCCCACCAGTTGAAGGCTATGTCCTTGGCTATGTCATGACCCAGTCCGTGCTTGTCGAACTTGAGGCTCGGTTTAAGGGGCTCACTCATTCCATCTTCCCTAGCCCCCAAACCTGCTCCTGCGAGTGGAATGTGGTTAGTGCAGCAAACATGGCCACAGAAAATGTAATGTCTATTGTATAGAAGATGTATACATTGTACACAAATTGTACTCTGATACCTACACTCGTAAAATTTAAAGATGTATCAACTGTATACAATTACTGTACAGTACACTGTATTTAAGTTACCGCTACCTTCGGACCAGCCGTATTTCTGGAGCTGTTTCAGGCCGAACTCTTCACCATGACAGCTGTTTAGTTTCGTCATATTGTCAGATACGCCCGCAGCTTAGGGACATAGATTCGGCTGTACAGCTAAGATAGGTGTGAGGGGTTAGAGTTTCGGTATTTTTGGGACCAATGAGGTCTGCAGAGCTTTTAAGGTTCATCTTCGGGTATAATGTGCATTGTATGTTATTCATTGTAGTTGTACTCCGCAATGAACCGAGGTATGCAAGTTTAATTGTTATGTAGGACTGTCTTAAATAAAACGTTATTAAATTGATACTCTGGATGATAAAATAACTTCGTCCAATTACACTGTAACTGAAAATAAGTCCAATTAACTCTATAACAGTCTAACCTTGCTTTACGAAAGCTTCACAAAATTTTAATTCGATAAAAGAATAAACATTTATTATCGATCGAAAAAATTAAATGAAAAAAGAGCTAGAGGAGTGTAATTTTGTGTCCAAAATGTTAACGTTAACTTTGCTAAAATAGAGAGGCAACACTCCATTTAGGCTCTTTTAGGCCCCACTTACCAGGGCCCTTTTGAGAATTTTTATATACTCGGGGCCTGAAAGAGCGTTGCCCCCTAAAAATAGCCATCAAAATCTTAACAGCAATCATTACATCAGGATACCGCGGTCCAAGCGAAATATAAAAACGATGACATCACAATGTCAGAGAGAAATATAATGCCATATCATGAATTGAACATTGAACCTCTGTCAATCTCAGTTAGGTGCGTTGCTAGGTTACGATTGATCCCTCTCCTTCTTCTCGAAGCACTGTATCGGATCGTCCCAGTCCCCGATTGTACTATCGTGCAGTTCCTCCAGTAAATAGTCCATATCCTCCCTATTTTTACACTCAATGAAACAGAAGTTCCTCTCCCTCCCACTAACTTTCTTCTTTTCGTTCATAAACCGCACCACAATGTCCACTCCGAATTGTACTCGGACATACTCCTCAAACTGCTCCCTCGTCACGGAGAAGGAGGGAAGTCCCACGTACAACTCGTGACTTTCTGTCACGGTCTGGGTGCGGCAACTCGTGGCAGTCTTTACTCCTCCTCTACTCTGTAGCGAGGCGAGAGTGTGAATGTTGCTCTGAGGCGGTTCTCGAGGTGGCGCCTTGCTTTGTGAAGGAGCTGTGAACGATTGGGTAGGTTGTGAAGGAGCAGTGCGAGTTGGGGTGTTTTGTGACGGGGCAGAGCTAGATTGGGGAGGAGCTTGATTGGCTGGACGCTGAGTCACGTGATCAGCAGTTCTGTTCTGTGATTGGCTGGAGGGAGACTCATTTGACTGAGTGTTTGCTTGGAGAGCAGCGAGGCGCATTGCCCGTATCCTATCCCTGTCTGCTGGTGCTGACATGCTAGATCATGGGGTAAACCAGCTGTGTTACACAAGTTTATAAATTCCCTCGGCATTAAGAGAAACTTGAAATAATTGTGTGGTAATGATACGGTAACGGAGAACACTGAATCAAACTGCACCAGTAAAATCAATCAGGTTATAATTAGTTGATGAATAATATAATGCCCTAATATTCAAGATAAACAGCAGCGTCATAAGTTGAAAAGTCTAAGAAATGCGTGTACAGTAAAGAGGATAGTTTCTAATGCAGATAGCGTATTACACTGTCAAATATGATTCACGGTATCTAATTCTAACACCTTCCTGTTCTGTTACAGAACTATTGTAGGATGAGCAAAAACGGAAGTGCTGCATCGATAGCATCTCTAACAACCCCATCCGAAAATTCAAACCTCTCACCTCCACCTCTTCTTAACAGTAACACCAACTCCTCACACCATATCCATGACTAAGCAGACTGAAATCTGGTATTGGTCGTCACAGTACCGCTGGTTGAACTAATGAACCATTGGTCCTGCAGTGGCCCATTGACCTCCTACTCCCAACTTTTACATCAGTCTCCTAATGAACATCTCCAGTCCAGCACTTCCCTTCTAAATACCAGTCCATATCGTTACAGGTCATCATCGCTATCTTCTTCATTAAACTTCCCATTGTTGAACATATTGACAAAGTCGTTGATATCCTGCTGACTGTTTATATTGACAATATCCTGAGGGACCCTATTGGACGCGTACGGATGTCCCTTTATCTGTTCTCGACTCTCGACCACCCTGAACACCGGCTGTGACACCTGGTTGTCACCTGGTGGTAGCGCTAGCACCTCCTCCCACGAGAATAGCAGGGGGTCTGTCACCCTACAGAAGGGGTTAAAGTCCACCAGGACCACGTGATGTGGTCCCGCCCTGTACACGTCCATCACAAAGTCAGGGAGCGGGAACTTGCCCTGGATGTAGGAGTAGAAAAAGTGCTGGATATCGTTGAGGACGTTGACCCTATCATTGAGGAGGGTATCGAAGAAGTGTCTGTGGTTGCGTTGTGATACCGCGATCAAGTTATTGTTCCTGACAAAACATCTGAATTCCCCGGAGGGAGTTATGCCCTGAAATGCCCGGACAGAGAGGATAAATCCCCCCGTGGGGGTCTCATGAACCCCATCTACACACTCCATGAACGCTTGAGTCAGATCATGTTGGATGAACTCACTTCCCTTTAGCAGGAGGATAACATCAAGAGGGGTTCTGCAACACAGTGTATTGTCATGGAGCATCCAGCTGACATCCTTCGGTGCTGACCAGTTCAACTTGACAAACACTTCACCTCCTAGCCGGTCTATCAGGTGTTTTATCTTGACCTCTAGGTCGGGGAAATCAGGCTGGGTTGCCTGGGGAGGTTCCTGCCATTCTTCTTCGTCCACCTGAGGGCAGGGGCTAACATGAGCTAACATATTAATTATTGTTACCATTGTTCACTGCTCAAAACAGAACATGACAAGAATTTGACGAGATATCAGGATCTCACCTCGCTCTCATCTGACGAATCAGGGTCTTGTTGTGGCTGAGCAGGGATGAGTGAGGGTGGGAGAACAACGCCGTCAGCCAGCAGATAAGACAGAAAGTCAGGTGTGAGTTGAAGGAAGAACGTCTCGAATGTGATGGGACGGAAGTGGTGATACCACACTGGTATCGCACAACTCTCTATGTGACTCCGCAACATTCTCACGCAGTGCTACGCCATGCTATGCTGGGTATGGAAGTGGGTATATATAGGGGTGTGCGATTTCTAAATAACATAGATGAAAATAATCGATTTCTATGAATGATGAGTGACCACTGGCCATGGTAACAAGAATCAGTAAAGCAACTCAGCTAAGTACTTCAAAGGACCACAATAATTAGCTAAATAAAAAGAACCACAAATCATTTATCCTAGATGGTGACGGTGACAGTTTCTCCACTCAAGTAAGACAGATCTCTGACACTCAGTTTGATAACAGCTCCTCTACAAGACAGCACGACAGGTTGTCCAAACAGTCCGAACATAGCCTTCACCTCCGTATGGAGCTGGCTACAGGACAGATCCGTGCCGCTCCCTCCCTGAATCATGACATCTCTGGAGGTGTTGTTGTAGGTGACAGTGAGGAATTTCCCAGCAGGTCGACCGCCGGGCCACTGGCTGACAGTGGTGGAAGCAGGAGGTGACACATTCCCACATAACGTCAGCTGGAATTTACATCCCTTCACATCCACTTCTTCGCCCAGTATGACATCATCACTTGCAGCTTGTCCACCGAACGGCGACTTGATGCTGTTCTCTATGAACTCCTGATAACTTTGCAAAGCCCGAACTAAATCGGTGTTATCCTTCTTCTTCTTGTCAATGTTGTAAAACACAGATATCTTATCAGTAGGGACCAGCTTAGCCTTCTTCCTCAGTTTCTGTATTCTGTTGATGACCTCCCTGGCAAGGCCCTCATCCATCATCTCCTGATCAGTGGTACAGTCCAGGAGAACCAAAACGTTGTTCATAGCAGCAGCAGCATAGCTTCCTATGTCAGACTTCACCTCATAGCCCACGTGCAGCTCACTGAAGAGAATGTTGTGTCCGAGTATGTCACGTGATCCCACAGCTTCCATTTCAGAGAGCTCGGAATCACTCAGTTTAGCTATGGCAGCAGACACTGCCTTGAAGTCCTTCTTTAGTCTCTTGCCCAATATCATGTGGTTAGGTTTAGCTGTCAGCTGGACATCATATTTCTGTTTATCCGAGGACACTGTCAGCTTCTTCACGTTTAATTCACCGACGATATAAGACTCCAGAGATTGCGCATCCCGGAGAACATCAGGGTTTGCATCTACCAGGACAACTTCCTTCAGAGGGTACTTCAGAGGCAGAGTGTTCCGGTCTCTGAGAACTCGCCCTGTTTCGATCACACTCTGCATGACTGACACTCTTCTCTCGATAGTTGTATCCACCATATTGGGGTCAAACTTAGGCAGCATGAGAAAGTGGATGCTATCGGCAGCTCCCTTGAACACCGACTTATCAATGGAAAGTTTCAGGTTCTGATACATCATCTCAGTGATGAAGGGAGTGAATGGTGCCATAAGTCGAGTCATGGTGAGAAGAACAGAGAAGAGAGTGTGGACGCTTGCTGAACACTCTTCCACACTAACTTCACCCCTCAGTCGGGCCCTGTTCAGACGAACATACCAGTTAGTGAGGTTGTCAATGAACTTTAGAAGACGGGGCACAACAGTGTACAGCCTATATGCAGCCATCTCCACCTTCACAAAGTCAATGAGTGAGTGAGTGTAGGACAGGATCCACTTATCCATCACGTTGACCGAGGAAATTGGCATGTTCTCGTTGAAAGAGAACTTGATGCCATCTTCCTTATCAAGTCTGATGATGTTTTGCACGAGGAAACGGTATGCGTTAAACCAGGGCAGGAGAACGTCCTTAAGAACATCCTTGACTCCTTCTTCCTTGAATCTGAGGGTATCAGCTCGAACAACAGGCGAATCAATGAGATACAACCTCAGAGCATCAGCTCCATACTTGTCCATAACCTCAGTAGGATCTGGGTAGTTTTTCAGTCGTTTACTCATCTTCTTCCCATCAGCAGCCAGCACCAGGCCAGTTACTATGAGGTTCTTGAAGGGAGGCTTGTCGAAGAGTGCCGTTGAGAGGACAAGAAGAGTGTAAAACCAACCTCTGGTCTGGTCTACTCCTTCAGCAATAAACTCAGCGGGGAAGTTCGATTCGAACTGACTGATCTTCTCAAAGGGGTAGTGCTGTTGAGCGTAAGGCATGCTTCCACTTTCAAACCAGCAGTCAAATACCTCCGGTACCCTCTTGAGGTCTCCTTTCCCACACTTGGATGGTATGGTGAGGTGATCGATACTCTCCCTGTGAATGTCAGTGATTTTCTGTCCGGTTAGTTGCTCCAACTCCTGGATGGACCCCACACACACTATCTCCTCCCCGTCATCGGATACCCAGAGGGGAATGGGCGTTCCCCAATACCTATTCCGGGAAACAGACCAATCTCTGCAGTCCTCCAACCAGTTCTTGAATCTCTTCTCCTTTACAAACTCAGGTACCCAGTAGCACTTGTCATTGTTTGCAAGGAGCTTGTCCCTCAGTGACGTCACCTTGATGAACCACCCTGGCACCACCCGGTATATGAGGGGTGTGTCAGACCGCCAGCAATATGGGTAGCTGTGATTCACCGTGCCTGCGTGCACCATGCGACCATCCTCCTTCAACTTCTTGATGATGTGCTTATCTGCATCCTTGACATACATACCGTTGAAATCTGCCACCTTCGGTAGGAACTTACCTGAGGCGTCCACAGGGCAGATCTCAGGCTCTTGACCCTTTTTGAATACACCATTACCAAGACAGATTCTGTAATCATCTTCGCCGAAAGCGGGGGCTTGGTGAACAATTCCAGTACCGGCCTCGCTCGAAACATACCCGTCAACACATACCTTGAACGCACCGCTCTTCTTCATTTCTGCCATGTAAGGGAAGAGGGGTTTGTAGGTTTTGCCCACGAGGCTCGATCCAGGAAACCTCTCCAATATCTCATACTCTGTTTCCTCCTTATACAACGCACACAACCTTGCTTCCATCAAGATAAACTTCTCGTTACGAACTTTATCCAGAATCTTTACATAGGTCTCCTTTGGGTTGGCACAGAGTGCCAGGTTGCTAGGGAGTGTCCAGGGCGTGGTTGTCCAGGCAACCAGACTCACGTCCTCTTGACCGTCCAGGGGGAAGTTGACAATGACAGCTGGATCTGTCACGTCCACATAGTTGAGGTTCACCTCGAAGTTTGAGAGAGGGGTATTGCATGCGGTAGAGTATGGCATGACCTTGTATCCGCGGTACACGAGACCCTTCGTGAAGAGCTGTGACCACACCCACCAAACAGACTCCATAAACCATGGATACAGAGTCTTGTAGTCCTGGAAACACGGGTATTGTGATTANTCGCTCGAAACATACCCGTCAACACATACCTTGAACGCACCGCTCTTCTTCATTTCTGCCATGTAAGGGAAGAGGGGTTTGTAGGTTTTGCCCACGAGGCTCGATCCAGGAAACCTCTCCAATATCTCATACTCTGTTTCCTCCTTATACAACGCACACAACCTTGCTTCCATCAAGATAAACTTCTCGTTACGAACTTTATCCAGAATCTTTACATAGGTCTCCTTTGGGTTGGCACAGAGTGCCAGGTTGCTAGGGAGTGTCCAGGGCGTGGTTGTCCAGGCAACCAGACTCACGTCCTCTTGACCGTCCAGGGGGAAGTTGACAATGACAGCTGGATCTGTCACGTCCACATAGTTGAGGTTCACCTCGAAGTTTGAGAGAGGGGTATTGCATGCGGTAGAGTATGGCATGACCTTGTATCCGCGGTACACGAGACCCTTCGTGAAGAGCTGTGACCACACCCACCAAACAGACTCCATAAACCATGGATACAGAGTCTTGTAGTCCTGGAAACACGGGTATTGTGATTATAGTGCACGGGAACTTCGTTATGTGTCTCGGCTACAGCATAGAAAAGCTTCTCAAACATTGAGAAGTTTGGGATGGCAATTCAACTGGTGCAAGTTATTGAGATTGTGGAATGTTCAATATGCCACTCACATTTTTGAAGTCGATCCATCTCCCGAGTCGTGTGACGGAGGTTTCCCACTCCTGTGAGTAGCGCATGACAATAGCCCTGCACTCGGCATTGTACTTGTCTATCCCCATCTTGTACACGTCTCCCGGACCAGTTATTCCTGAGATGGGATCTTATAACTTCCCCCGCTACAATTTGCTAGGGCAACAAAGCTCTCAGAGAACCTTTTGGTAGGCACATAGGCAGAGGGGGCCACGGAAAAATCGGACCTCTGATGAAAGAACTTCACCCTCTTGAGCAGAACTTCACCCCTGACAAATGAGTACCCCAATCGTCACACAGCCCTATTCTGACGTACTGGTGTCAGTGCATTCCATCGCAAGCATTTCTACGTCACCAGTATGCAGTGGTGTCAGCAAGTTGTGACGAATTATATAGTACCCTATAATCGTCATACAGCCCTATTCTGACGTACTGGTGTCAGCGCATTCCATCGCAAGCATTCCCGTCACTGGTATGCAGTGGCCAGTGGTGTCAGCGAGTTGTGACGAATGAGTACCCCAATCGTCACAAGGCCCTATTCTGACGTACTGGTGTCAGTGCATTCCATCGCATGCCTACGTCCCTGGCATGCAGTGGTGTCAGTATATTCTATCGAATGACAACCTCAATCGTTACGCAGCCATGTAATGACAGATTGGTGCCTGGCTACGTGCCTGCCTATTGGGTAGTCTTGGAGTTTTCCTGCTACGTTGGGTACCACAAAAATCAACAGAAACTACTGGGAATCAAATGGGTATTCAAGACCATTGTATCTATATGGCATGAATAATATACATCATCCGCGAGTTGTGACCCGTACCTAGTTTCTTATCTATCTCGTGTTCTACTGGGAGACCATGACAATCCCAGCCAAACCTCCGCTCCACGTGGAACCCGTTCTGGTGGGCGTACCTGGAGAGAGTGGGGAGTGGAAATAGTGAGTCTATGTGGCATAGTGTTGGTAAATGGGTCTGTTAGGTCAGAGAGATAGGTGGGTCAAATAATTGGCAGTTGGTCACTGCTATCAGCCAGGTTAACATGAGAGAAACCATTTCACCATGAGAGAAACCATCTCACCATGAGAGAAACCATCTCACCTGGTAACAATATCCTTGACAGATCCCGCGAGAAGATGCCCGTAGTGAGGGAGCCCCGTTGCAAAAGGTGGACCATCGTAGAATGTATACGCGGGCCGTTTAGCAGTCCTGCTCTGTTCGAGACTCTTGGAGAAAGTGTCATGCTCCTTCCAATACTGGATTATCTTCTCCTCTTCCTTTGGAAAGGACACGGAGTCTGGCACCTGTGGATGAGTCAGAGTGAGTGTGAAGATAGAGACGAATACAACCGTCCTGATGTATAATGAATGAGAAGTCAGTGCCTTACCTGTGAGACCATTCTCTTCACTTGACTGTGAATTGTGCTATGGATTGATGTAGTAGGGGTCCTGAGGTGCTTTACAACTCTACTGAGGTACATACATCTCACTAAATGACAAGAAGAATGTTAGTTGAGAATGTTAGTTGAGAAGAATGTTAGTTGAGAATCACATGTACTATGAAGGTTAAATGACAACGAATAGTTGTGTCTAGATAATGTTGGTTACATATTGAATCAGCAAGAGAAAATCAAGATAACTATTCATCAGAACCATTTGCTAGAGTCACGACTTTCACAACAAGTCAAAAAATCAAAAGTAACATTAACACAAAATATCATTATCACATTATTCTCACTTGAACTTTTTCATTTTCAAATCATCAAACCGTCTTAATAAAATAATGAATAAGAAATGCTTCTCAAAAGCAGTAGCAATGAAAAAGGTCAGAAAGCATTGAGCAATTCAACAGTCAGATGCTTGCATGGTCGAATGCTTTGCCATGAAGTAAATCGAATATTGGGCATTGGCAAAAGTATATCGAATATTGGGCATTGGCAAAAGTCACTGATTGATATCAAAGGGGTAACATCAAGAAAATAAACACGCCTCTCAAAAGTAACTGACTACAGATCCTAAATCTGAGTGGAGGCCCAATGTAGGGCCAATGTAGCGTGTATCTGGTCTCAAAGTCCCCGGCTCAGAGTCTCCAATTGAGGACACTGTAGGGTCGGATGGGGGCACAACTCTCAAACCTGAGTGCAGTTAGGAAACAGTTGCTCGCTCTCACGTGTGCACCCTGCTCCTGATGGAGGACACCGAGATGGTGCCACGCCTCGTGCTCGTCTGGCTGGAGGTGTGTTGCTTCCACAAGGTAGTGTTCGGCCAGGGTGGGCCGGCGGAGACCCAGGTGGTGACGTCCCAGTGCGACTAGCGAGGGGACATGGTGGGGCGAGAGTGTGACAGCGTTTACATACTGCTCCTCCGCTTCTTTCGTCTTACCTGTGGGAGTGTGGATTAGTATCTCTCATCAATGAATAGCAGCAATCTCACGCAAACACTCACCCTCCTGTTCCCGGAGTCTGGCGTTCATGTAGGAGACGAGGTGTGACAGGGGGAATAGCTGCTTGATCTCATCCACACACTTCTGGGCATCGTCCAACATGTTCTCTGACAGGAAAATCTCGGCTATCGTGTACCATACTTCTGCCTGGGAATAAGAAAGTAAGAACAATCGGTGTATAATATTCAACAAGTGTGACGAACACCTGCAGTGCTCACTACCTGGTACTCAGAACTCACCCTAACACATGGTATCTTCTACCTGGTATCTCCATGATCACTGGTATTCTCTAATTACTGGTTCCTCACCTGGTAACCCCAGTTTGCGTGGTCACACCCCACCGCACTATCTATACTCTCACAGATGCTCTCGGCAGGCAGGGTAGCTATGGTGGAGCCAGTGAAACTCGCTGTCGTATGGGTAGACACCTTGTCACTCCATTGTGACAGCTGAAATTTCCCTGAGAACAAATAAGCTATGAATGGTCAATAGTCAGCAGTCAGAAAGTAATAGACATTTCTGACGATATTCCACAGAGAAGTGTCTTACATTCTGTTAATCTCACCTGATGTCCATTGGTCTGAATAAGGAAGGTAAGTTTCAGATTCTTTAGACGAGCATGAAGTTAGTTTGTCAAGGAGAGGCAGTAAAATCTGCGAGAAAAAATTCCAGTAATTTCAGCTTCCGCAACCTCCATTCTATAGAAAATACCAAACTCGCGACTCAAGCAAGACACACACACACACACATCTACACACGAATATCTGGTGTTCACCTCTTTGCAGGTGACAAGAGCTTGTTGTCCCCCCAGGACACTCCTCTCCATGAGGACTCTGGTAATGAGGAGATTCAGGTTGTCAGGGTAGTTGAGGAGGGTGACAGTGATCATCTTCAGTCCCTCCTCCATCCTGTTCTGTGCGGACAGCACGAGCGCTATGAGGTGGGATACGTCCACCATGCTCACCACCCCTGGGCATTGCTCCACCTTGTGGGCGAACCTGGAACACGGTGTGTGGTAGTGTGGGGATTCATGAGTGGGTTTGAGGGGGACTGACGTAGTCTTTAAGATGGACACAGTTTTACTGATGCAAGCAAAATATCACTGGTGATCTTATACCTCAGAGATTTCTTGAGCTCCCCAACACATGCCAGGCGAAGAGCAAGGTGGTATAAAGTCTGGGAGCACCCTTGGTCCAGTGAATAGGACTCACTGAGACTAGCAATACACATTCGGTTATACTTCAACTTCTCTTCAGTCAATCTGGGAGAGAATATAGATACAGAATAAGTTAGGAAAAAGTGATTAAAGTGATGCCAAGAAAAAAAAGTGATTTCAAGCGAAAATTTATTGCAAGAAAAAAGTGGTGTTGAGGACGAAGCGGCTTCTAGGGAAGAGTGGTGCCAAGGACCAAATGCAGTCTATCGAAAAGCGATGTCAAGGGAAAGTGGTGTCGAGAAAAAAGTTATGTTAAGGGATAAAGTGATGTCAGTCGAAAAGTGGTGTCAAGGGAGGGCTGCTGTCAAGGGGAAAGTGATGTCAAGGGGGAAGTGCTGTCAAGGAAGCAGTGATGTCAAGAGAGAAGTTATGTTCAGGGGCAAGTGGTGTCAAAGAAGGTGTGATGTCAAAAGAGAAGGTATGTCAAGGGAGAAAATGATGTCAAGATGAAAGTGCTGTAAGAGANTATTTTTTTCAAGAAATTGTGAACTTTGGATGCCTCCTAGTCACTTAAGGACGTCACAAACACCATTTTCCCGGGTCACTGGCCATATTTGAACCATTTGAAGTTAATAAAATACGAATAATAAGGTCTTAAAAGTGGGTAATCGGAGATAGCTACAAAACTGATTGACCGATTGTCATAAACTTCTGACAGCTAAAGTTTTGTGTTAACAGCTGATGTGTGATGATATCTTTTCAAATCAAGGATCAACATCACCCCTTATCTGTGAAAAACGGGTCAATTTGAGTGAGCATTTGAGAATAGCTACTCAACGGATGGATGGATTGACTTGAAACTTCTAGTTCTACCCTAGCTAGAGGACCATAAGAATCTAGGATTATCAGAAACTTGAACATCCTTTCAATAAACAATCTGATAATCCCTTCCCAAGTGAGGTGTTGACATAACCCCTCAATCCTCATCTATCACTAACTGGACAATAAGAGTGAGCAATGAGTATAGCTCCCAAACGTGAAGGCTGAATGGGTCATTCTTTTCGCCCCCAAAATGCCCCTCTTCGCCTCCAAAGTGCCCCATTTTCGCCTAAAAGTTTCCCATTTTCGCCCCAAAATGCCGCCTTTTCGCCCCAAAAATGCCCCTTTAGTGCCCCCTTTTTGCCCGATGCGTGCCCCAAGGGCGCCCCCTTTTTGCCCCTTTCGTACCCGCTTTGTGCCTCCTTTATGCACCCATTTCGCTCCTTTGTGGCCCTTTTGTGCCCCATTTTTGACCATTTCTCAGCCGTCTACTACACACAAGTTCCCAAATTGCCCCCTTTTTTGCCCCCATCGTCACTGTGCAACCTAATTCGCTAGGGGCATAAAAGAGGTACAACGTAAGGGGCCAGAAAAGGGGACAGAGAAAGGGCACAAAGGGGGCAGAGAAGGGCCGGGGCACAAAGGGGGCAATTTGGGAACGCTTTCCGCAATGGGGCCATTTTCGCCTCCAAATGTCCCTTTTTTGCCCCCAAAGTGCCCCTTTGTGCACCCTTTTCGCCTCAATTGTGCCCCCTTTTTGCCCCTTATTTCAGCTGTCTCCTACATACCATTTTCGCCCCCATTCTGCACCCTGATTTGAACTCTTCCAGCAAGGGGGCACATAGGAGTCACAAAAGGGGCAGAAAGGGGGCACTTTGGGAACGCTTTCTGTAAAGGGGCACAATGGGGGCATTTAAGGGGCACATAGGGGGCTCAAAGGGGGCAATTTGGGAACGTGTGTAGGAGATGGTTGAAATCGGAGCAAAAAGGGGCACAAAGGGGGCGAAAAGGGTGCACAAATGGGCACAAATGAGGCACAAAGGGGGCAAAAAGGTATCGCTCTTGGGGCACAGAGGGGTACAAGAGGGATTTTGGGGGCGAAAAGGGGGCACTTCTAGAGTTTGGGGGCGGAAAGGGGCATTTTGGGGGTAAAAGGGGCGTCAGCGGAGTAATTAATCAATAGCCGCTGAGTAAGCTGAAACTCGAGGGCCATCAAAAACTAGGAAAATTAAAATTCCATATCAAATTGATAATCGGTCTCCAAGTTAATGAGGGCTTAATGTGCTGAAATCTTGTAAATTTGTGTGAGCATTTGAGAATTTAGCTTGCATTCCAAGCAGATTGGCCAATTGACTTGAAAATTCTACCATTGTTCAAGGACCATTAGAAATTCTGACAGACAAAATGTAATACCAGTATGCGTCATTCGTCATAACTTGCTGGCACCACTGAATAAGCAATAACTCTATAGGTAGTCTAACGAACGAATCCGTTGACACCACTTTACAGTAGCTACGTCATGCCATGTTCTTGTTACGAATGGGCTTCTCATTCATATTAACTTGCTGAGTGCTGCCACCACCGCATAACGCTGATATAGGAATGCGTTGACTCCAGTATGCGGTACGTTATGACAGGGGACTCGAACGAATGGGCTATATATATAGTCATGCGTCATAAATTGCTGAAACCACTGCGAAAGTCGGACGAAGGAATTCGTTGACACCAGTATGTGGTACCTCGTGATAGGATTAGCTGTCTGTGACGTCGTGACGATTGGGCTATTCATTCGTCACAACTAACACTACTACATAACCCTGATGTAGGAATGCATTGAGACCAGTATGCGGTATGTCATGACAGGGGTCTGTGACGATTGGGCTTCTCATTCGTCATAATTCGCTGGCACAACTGCATTAGCATAAGTCAGACGTAGAAATGCGTTGACACCAGTATACGATACGTTATGACAGGGGTGTGCGACGAGTGGCTACTTATTCGTCATAACTTCCTGACGCCACTGCATAACTCTTATGCATAGTCACGTTGACAATAGTCCTCGTGATAAATGGGCCACTCATTCGTGAATATTTGGCACCAATGTATATCTTTGATATAGGAATGTGTTGACACCTGACACCAGTATGTGGTAAGTCTTGGACAAATGTGCCATTCATTTTTAATAACATGCTGTCTTCAGTTCATGGGTTGACACCAGTATGCGATACGTCATGAAAGGTGTCTGTGACGAAGGGGCCACTCATTTGTGAAACAACTCTATGACTCTGGGTTGACACCATTTCCGGGGAGAAAGCATGGATGAAATGTCAAATTCGCGATTTTTAGAGTTAAGCAAGTCTCAATTATCGTCAAAACATCGAAGAAATTTGATGTCATAATTGGGTCTAACTTGTTAAATCAATTTTGCAAAAAGATAAAAAATTTAAATTTGAAATGGTGAAAAATGGTGAAAAATGGTGAAAAATGGTGAAGAATTTCTATGGTGAATTGAGCGAAAAAAATGGAAAATTCACCATTTTTCACCATTTTTCACCATCGGTACCGCCCCATAACAATAACATCGGCAAACGCGCGAACGTGATCTGAACGATATGATAATGATATTGATACGGATACGGACAATCACAATTCAATGTTATTGTGATTGTCCGCGTCCGTATCATAATATACTTTCATATCCGTATCGTTCAGATCTCGTTGCGGTTNGTTTGATGGTCTTTGCAAGTCTCTATGACCTTCGGCTGGTGCGCGACCACGCCCAATGGGCGTGGTCATCGGAAATGGGCGAAGGCAACGTCGTAGAGACATGAGACATTGACTAAAGTTATCCTTTTTCTACGGTTTATATTTGATTAGAACACTACCACAAAGCTATCTCATCTCTTTCGTGCTCAAAATGGCAATTTTAAGAATTTTACCTGTATAAGCAACATGGAAAAATGGGCGTGGCATGTGCAGGCATTTCCCGACCGAGTTGGACAAAAAAATTTTTTGTGGGTGATTTTGAGGCTAGGGAGCAATGGATGAGCAGGGGTTCGCATTGATTGGAGAAACTCGGGTTTTTTTGGTTCGCCCTAGCCTACAGGCTACTTCTTTTTGCACGTGCAACTCATACGCTTCCATAGCAACTTGCAGTATGCAGTGAACGCACAAAAAATATAATAATAATAAAAGAGAGAATGCCAAATTATAATAGGGATACCTAGATGTGTGGGCATTCAAAATTGTGCTGAGGGCTAGCACCAAGTTAAATCTAACATCTGCTAAGAGAGCCACCTGCTAAGGACAAAATATTGCAGGCAGTGAAGCAAATTGGCATGAATGAAACCTTTGCAGGTAGATATTATCATGAATGACAGGATTGGTATTGGCTAAATCAAGAATGTTCTAAAAGAATGGTATTTGTGAAATATCTTTTTTGAAGTATCTTTTTCTGAAATATAGTTGAATCAAGACTTGCTTCTCAATGATAGACACTTGTTTCGCCCACTCTGCCTTCACTTAATAGCAGCAGGGCCTTGCTCCACCTTGCAACATGCTAAACAAAATAATGGCAATTAAATTCATCGCAATTTTATTTTGTTGTTGTAGATGTGCTGATCATATTGTCATACACGAGCTACACCCTATGAAATGCATGCTTGAATATCAGTAGTACAGAAATCGGAAAAGGTGGACTGGCAAGGTTAGCTTGGCACAGTTACCGCTTTTACGAGTGAGGATTTCCCCGATGCCCGAGACTCGAATCAGCAACCTCCCGATTGGGAGAAAGCAGTTCTTATCCACAGCTCAACCAAACACAGTCAAGTAAATGTGTTGTTTATGTTAAAACAAAATTTAAAATGATATCGATTATCGAAGGCACGCGCGCGGGGAGATACAGCTTAGACACGACAATATGGAAAATTACATCCGGCAAGCAATCGTGAAATTATTTTTTATCTTTACTGGCATGATGGCGGCATTCTATCCCTGGCAAGAAATTTATTGCGCGCGTCGTTGAGCGTTTGCGTTAGTGGTTAGGTTGCCAGATGTTATCTGTCCACTGTTTCTTGCGCGCGGCAATGGTTAGCGGCGCGTGCGCGAAAAATGTCGACATAATAATAAATATCAAATGTGTTTACACATTACAAATACGGAAAAGATTTAATCCATCAGTTTGTTATCATATGTATAAAATTTCTTGTTATTCATTTGAGTATTGTATCAAGTTTGATATCAGCTAATTAGTGGAGCATTGGTTAGTACATATAATATTTATTTGGTCATTTGTTTAGTTCATGTTGATATGCTTAATCAATGTGCAAGAAGTGTCAGTCATGAAATTAAATGACTTTTTCAGTTATGCAGATTTTTATAAGTTAACACGTTGAAACTTGTGGTTTCTAAAAGTCTAAGCTGTCAAGTAAGAGGAGACTTGAAACTACATGTCATCTATTAGTTTGATTGAATTCAGATTTCACTACTTGGCAATTTTTAGTAAGCTGAAGCAAAGGAAACTATCATTTCAAGCAATAAAGCAATATAGAATATGAATGCAGTTAGTAAACTTCTAAACTTAAGTGAAATCATTTTGTAAAGTGACCCTAGGCATGTACTCTAGGGGAATGCATCAAACTCTTAGATCTAGGTATCTTATATTCATCATTATCTGCCAGATAATATCTGCCAAATAATATCTGGCAGACAATATCTGGGTCATATTTCTTCAACTTCATGATATTTATATTATGTTGTATGGATAGGTTGCTCAACTCCATCCTATGCCACAACTAATGCTCCTTTTTGTGACCTGAAGCAAGTTAGAATATTGGAAGACATAGTTTCCTGGAGTTTCTCATTGTAAAGTACATGGTCAGTGGTAAAAATATTCTGACCTGTTAGAGAAGTTGTTATTCCTGCTGCACATGTAATACAATGTCCCTGCACTTTTGAATTTGAGCACATGTCCAAAGTAGCTTGGTGAAACATTGTTCATATCTTCATTGATCTCCTTCCCAGCTGCCAATGTTTCTGATGCTGGGCACATACTTGTCTCACTTGCCCCTGGTAGGTGCTTGGTGAAAACAAAGTGAACCTATCTGTGGTCCAAAGAAGTAAAACTTTCTTTGAAGTGTGTTTCAATATTGTAAAATTGATATGTTTTTGATACAAGTTTGTTCAGGCTTGAAATTGGTGTTGAACGATTTCAACAGGGCATAAGACTTACCACAATAGAAACCAGATGTTGCAAATCCTACAGCAATATCCATGGCTGATGCATCAGGGTTTGTTAGAGATTCCACATTGTCCCAAAATGTTGCATCTTTCAAGCTGTAGGGCATGTTCTTGCCAAGCTCCTCCATCTGGAGCAGGTTGTTTCTGTCAGTTCCTGTTAGAAAAGATTTGTGTGGTAATTACAACAGTGAATAGTGATTTCTTCAGTGTACTCCCTGTTATAATCTTATTTATTTGCCCTGTGGTATTTCAATACCTTTATCCTAACATCTTATTCTTTATTAGGATTATGACATTCTAGGTCATTGACATTTCCTATTTACTGGTTCGATATCTTCCGCCTCAGTGGTTAGTTTGTATTCATATTAGGAGTTTCTATTTCAATGTGTTTCATATGTCTGCTCAAATATATTGTATTGATTGATTCTCATTTCAGATTGGTATATCCCGAACTTTGTGTTTCATTCCATTTGCTATTTAACACTCCCCCGTGGTTATCTGTTTAGAGACCCCAAAATGATTCTTCCTTCACATAACCAACCTGCATTTCCTTGACCAGAGTTCCCATCGTTTTTGTTGGTGTGTGTATTACTTCCGGTCCATTGGATGTGTAGCAAGTCATTCTGACTGATTTTCAAATTGTTTGGTACAAAGTCATATTCTGTAGATGGGAGAGTTTCTTCGCAGTTTCCCCTCTTTCCTCTGACATTCAAATTATAAAGAGTCTTGCCAGCCATTTCTTCTGTTCTGGGGAGAACCTGCAGGGAAATATCTCGTTTATCACATGGAGTAAAAACAGGTAGTAGCATTACACAAGACTGTAGACTATGATTTCCCTGTATTATTAAACATCTAACAGTGGAACACTCACAACAAACACATGAGATCTGTCCTGGAAAGTTCTGCCAAGTTGGTTGGTGTTGAGGTTGATGTGAAGTTTCTCGCCATTGCCAAGAATATCGAGTCTTGGGTTGTCTTCGATGACACTATCGCTGTGGATAGCCATTTGAATGGTAAATTTAGATTAAATTATTTCATTTTGAATGCCCAAAACACAGATCAATAATATATTCAAAAGTTTTGACTAACTCATTGTTTGATGATGAATCGGTATTCCAAATGTCATAGTCAGTGGTTGAGATGTTGTATCGCAGTCTAAGAACACATCGCTTTGCTTCGCCACTAGGGAAGTGAGGCATTTCCATGTGAAACTGTGAATTGTTGATGCCAGTATCTTCGGTGTTGATGGCATTTCCTGGAAATAGTGAAATTTTGGAGATCGAAACTTAACAGTTTGAAATTGCAGCAATTATGACTGATTGAGCTCCTGCGACCTGCTCGGTACATACCCAGATGATTGACTCGTGAGGTGGGTGCTCTATCACACACAACTTCTGGTGCTTGAACGATGCACTTGTATTCCTCGCTATCACTCTTGATGATTGGATGATGTTACTTTATTGCTTAAATGGAGGACCTATATCTCATTGTCAGCATAATAGAGGGTGTCCATATCAAATCTGTCACTGGTTGTTTTGACTCACCCTAGTCTTTCCCCAGAAGATATTATTCCTGGAGTCTGTCTGGCTAGCGGCATTACAATCAGCCTCGCTCGTGATATCATCCAGGATCTCCAGGAAGGAAGTGAACTCAACCCAATTTCCTCCTGCCCCAGTGCATGATTCCTCAGATATGTACCTCTCGTGGTCCCTATTACCCCTGGTGATGATGCACCTGAACTTTGAGTTCCTGTTGTACGAGTTCTGCTTGATGTAGTCACACTTTGAGGTGTCACCCAACCAGGCCAGATCGAGCCATGGTGTTGTCTCGAACATGGAAACATCCCTGAGGTGTTTCACAGTTACTACCACTGCCATATCAAGAGATGTCCCTGTTACATCTCTTGATGTCTCCATGACTCCGTGATTCACGGTTACATACTTGTCTTGGTTTGTTGGTGTCCAGTAGGGGTAGTAATCCCGTTCCTCAGCACATTCATATCCGCTCTTACCGCCGCCATTGTTCTGACGTGTCTTGGATGCTGGTGCGAAACCTAGTTTGTCCTTCTTCAGGTTCTGATCGGCCGTGAATAGACCTGACATGTTGTTTTGTATTACGGTGCGTATAATTCAGATGAAATGTATTATTGATCCCTAGGAAACCACGCGTCAGGAAACTGAGACAGCGCCCTATTTGCTAATACCGACAGTTTGGAGTGTATGATAGGTTCTCACCTCCATTCCTCTCTCTCTGACGGCAAGTCTCATACCACCACCACGATTCGTGCAGTCCACTTTCGTCTCTCAGTGCTTCATTGAAGAGGGCTGTGGTCCTCCTATCGTAACCAGCCGCAGCTTCCTTCTCCAGCTTGTTGTTGTATGGCCTGTATCCCTGGGCAAGGTTGATGCTCATGATAGAATGAAGGTTGTCCGGGAGTATTGTGATTGGTGATGTACCTACCCCACGCGAACCTGGTTTGTTGTAGCGGTACCGTCCCTCATGTAGTAGCCTCGCCTTATGTTATTAGTTTCCGGGTCTCCGTACCCGGGATGATCCTCTTCAGTACCGTTGTTTTGGCACATGTACTGCACATCATTCATAGTTAGAGCTATATTCGTGTCTAGATCGATTGGTTGTCCATTACACGTGGCAGTCCTTTACACGTGACTGCACGTGTAGGGACACTAAATTAGACACTGTATACCGAGAGAGTTACCTGAATCACAATGTTGCAGACTACTTTGGGATTGTCACCACAGCCATGTTGGTTGGTCCATTCCACTGCCAGCTTGGAGGCCTCAGCTTCACTTGGTCCACTTGCGTAGTATTGCTATAGGATTAGTTTGTGGTCAGTTTACTCAGTCCCCTATATTTATGATTTATATTCACAAAAACGTAACCTCAGTCATCACTGACTCATCACAGAGTCATCACTGACTCATCGTCTAATCATCACACTGTAGTACCATGGAGTAGTATCGTCTCGCATCGGCTCCGGCTGCCTCAGCAGTGAGATCACCCTTGTTGTACCCTCCTTTAGCGTTGTTCTGCGAGTCAAACAGTCGGTTATTATTCTTCCTGTTCGCGTTCACGCCGTTCAATCTGCGAGGACAGAGTGGTGAATTGTTGTTCATATTATCCTGAGCGATGATTGGGCACATTATCACTGCATCTAGTACCTGTTATTGGATCCCCTTGGATTCTGCATGAACACATCGCACAGAACCGTGCTCACCAGGAAAAGTGCTGGAACGACAAATTTGAACATCGTCCTTGCTTCTTGATGGAATTATCAACTGTAAAAATGATTGTTCGGACAGAACGTGCCCTTAAATATGACATATTGTCGCATTGTCAATGAAGGATGCTAACGCCAAGCTTTCCTTTGTGTGCAGGGGCGACAGAGTGGCGTGTTTTTCCCAGTAGCAAACACCCAAATATTAGACTCAGGACATCTCGTAGGGCAAAGGGAAGGGTCAAACTCTCTGTCTTTTGTGAATATAACTCATTGTCTGTAATGTTTTGTCTTCATTCTTGGAATTAAGTTCAGGGCGGTGAAATATGGCAAGTTTCATTAAATATGTTTAATATCATCTACAGATCTATTATTTTTTACATGTATATTGAGGTCTAGGACGGAATTTTCACCAAACTTTTCCCATCGGATTTGATCCTCTTTACACTTATTCCAATGTACTCAATACTTGAGTGACATTGTTCAAACATGGACTAGTGACCCTAAGAGTTGGAGGGAATAATAAATGTTCTAAAAATAGCAACGTAAACAGCATATAATGACAATTCCCAGCAAAAATGACACTTTCCAGTATTAACTCCAAGCATCGACCACTATAACAACAGGTCATGTCTAGTGGAATAGGTCAGAGCCAGGTTGACGATGTGATACCTGAGGATTACTTCAGTATTGACAGCATCCTAGCAGAGCAGCAGAAAATCTCGTGTGTGCTAAAGAGATCGATGTTTGGGCTAGGTAGTATGCACGGCACTCACTTCTTCTCTGAGATTTGTTCCATTGAAATTCCACTTGCACACACAGTTACTACCTGCCACCTATGTGAATATAACTTTATGCCTCCATCCTAGGATTTCTCGACCCTAGTAATCAGAATGAGCATCTGGTCTCTGGGAGCAAGATGGAGCTACCTCTCTGGATGGCAGGATACCTCGCTAACAAGGACTTCGTATCGTGCGAGCTGCCCAAACCGTACCAGGAGACCAGCAGGAATATCCTGCTGGCTGATTCGTCCGTCGTGGATCTGTTCAAACAGGTCACTTTCTCATATTGTTATACCCACACTCACAGTGTTATGACTGATGTGAATGATAAACGAGATGTCAATGCCTCTGTTTGTCGTCCCAGTTCGTTTATTTTTTGTTAATATATTTATCTTAATATAACAGTGATTATGATATTGAGAATTTGTCATTTTTATAGGGAATATTGAGTCATCGTTTTTTACGAATGACATACTCTTGTGAAGGTGCTCCATGACGTCACAAGTCTCCCAATGTGACAAGATGATGGATTCATGACATCAATTCATTCCTAAAGACAGGGATCATGTCATAACGACACATCAATGACTCAAAGCTCGCTTCCCTAACATCACAACTCCAGTACTAACACCCCAATAACCAGCGATTCCCTCCACTGTGGCTACACTCAAAGCTCACTTCCCTAACATCACAACTCCAGTACTAACACCCCAATAACCAGCTATTCCCTCCACTGTGGCTACACTCAATACCCCCAGGTTATGTATTTCTACGAGACCGGGATAAAGCTGATCAAACTTCCCCACCCCGAGTGCCCGCGCGTGGCTGTCTCTCTGGTGAAAAGTTTCGTCGGCAGGTTCAAGAAAATCATGGACAGTTCACAGAACTGCAAGAACCAAGACTTGAGTGCAATGTGTCAGAAGTTGTCGGTGCACGAAAGAAAACTGTTTGAGATCAACCGTGTAACCATGGAAATGCTGGATAAGTGGTTGAGGCGAAGGGCGCACATCATCGCCCCCTCAAACCTAGTTCTACAGACTAGGAAACGGAAACGAGATCAGATAATGTGAGGGGGAACTGATGTCTCATCAGTGATGAACGATGCCGATTGTTGACTAATGATGACGGTGAGTGTGATAACTAAGATATGGAATGTGATGTTTTTATCGACGCTACTATTGGTATCGGTGATTGTTATCGGTGAACTGATTAATCTGGATCCTGGTTTGGCATCACTGTTCGCCGATATCCGAACTTTCTTTTTCAGAGTTTCATTTCTACAGGAATTTATGACAGCAACTGTGTTTTCAAATAAAATATTGTTTATTTCAACACATGTGTGTAATTTTACTGCTTCACTTATTATCATTATCATCATCAGTCATTATTGTCATCATATGCTTTGTATTGCAGTTTGCAAAAACTTTTCCTTGCTATTCATCTATATGTCATGAAGAACCAAATGTCAAATATAACTGTGAACAATGATAACTAATAACCATATCAGTTTGACTGGTTGTTTTCATTATATGACTGAACTTCTTGGAAAAAGCGAGGTTTTTATCTCTGTTATTATATTTTCAAGGTAATGTAATATCCAACTAACGACGGCTCTGTTTATAGGTGATGGGCGAGGACACTGCAATCATTCTTGACAGTATCACCGGTGAGACATAGTCTATCTTATATCCAGACGATATTTGAGGCCATGTGCCTAGAAATGCCAGATTCATTATCAAGCATTAATACGTTCCTAGCTAAACATAAAAAGATAATGGCGGTCAACGCCGAAGGACATTCCTGCGATGGTAGGCGCGCAGGGCGGCAAATTAAAATATTGAAACGCGCGCGCATTCATTGGTTTCAAAATGCGCAACCCCTATCATGTATTTCGTAGCTTGAGGGTCTCTGTAATTGCTTTCTCTACACTATTTCGTAACGAAGTTGTCACTAGGTTACGAGTTCTATGATGCTGAAACGACAATATCATCCCAGCCTACACCGCGTAGCAAATCTGCTGCAACTACAACTCTAGATCACACAGTAAGTTTTGTGATCACATTTAGGTTCAATTATTGAGTTCACATTCTCAAATCACTCAATCGACCCCACTCTGAACTAGGTTTGTCTAGAAGACCTGCCTTCCCCGCCTAAAATCCCACCATCTCGATGTGAGGATGTTAAAGCCAGGGTTGATCAGTTCAACAAGTGGAATGATGTATCCAGGACCTTAGCCATCGACTCCTACAGCAATGTGAGACTAGAGAATTCCCCATTCGTTGTAGTGAATGAAAGCATCGCATTGTCACACGTTAAATCTCATGACCAAGAACCATGAGTATACGGCGAGTTTATTTGTGTGCAATTCAAAGGCAAATGACTCTAAATTCCCCTGCTGTTTGGTTTATTCACTGGACGCTATAGCATATTAGCAGTAAAATATTTTGACAATGCCCATGAGAGCTAACAGCTATAAGGAAGACACTAGACAATTACTACAATAGATCCTCTGGGTTTTTATACTGACGAATGTTCGATACCAATTCCCTCTACACTGTAGGGACCCTTTGTAGGGACCCTTCTGGGGCAACTCTACTGCAGTTATCTGATATGCATATCTTACATCAGGACATGAAGCGTCTCAATGAAATATCTGTGAGTAGGAGTAAAGTGCAGAACGCGACAGTAATAGTCGGCAGGTCTGCACTCCGGGATGTAACTCAGACCGTCACAGCACAGGACGGGAAGCGGAAACTGAAGAAGCAAGTGTCGTTCGCTGAATACGATGAAATGGCGTACTGTACGCCGCACAAAAGCTCAGCACAGGGGGAGGTTTCTCATGTCACAGACTTGGGCCTACATTCGCCCCCGCCATATGAAGAGATAGCTGACAGGATTACAAACAGAGTACCAACGCGTGCTGATACCATGTCACGTGATAGTGTGGAGTCACGTGACCATGGTGTTACGTCACGTTGCCAAGACGACACGTTTTACGACGCTAACTCAACCTCGACTTCAATCAGTCGCTGATGCGTAACTTCGGTCTGTGATCACAATTTCCGCCTGAATCCCGTTCTCACAAGAATTTTTAATGGTCTCTGACAGAATTTTTTTGTTACATCATTATCAATCATTAACCAAGTAAGCGATGCCGATTTTATCTATAAGTGAATATAAGAACATTTTAATTTGTTCTACAGGATCAATTTTAATCAGTACATTGAATTTGGTGTATGACTGGTTTCAGACTATCCGTGATCCGATGACTGATTGTTTTTGTTTTTTTCTAGATTTACCAGTCTTGCCTTTGCTTTTTATTATAAGTAGTATTTATTTACCGATGTGGTTCCAGGAAGTTTGTCTCTGATAATCAATTGCGATATT
This sequence comes from Beroe ovata, assembly GCA_946803715.1. Lineage (NCBI taxonomy): Eukaryota > Metazoa > Ctenophora > Nuda > Beroida > Beroidae > Beroe > Beroe ovata. The sequence goes on along the minus strand of CAMPET010000062.1, from coordinate 161,674 downwards.
TGATAAGCAATAACAGTATCTTTGAATGTTTTCTTAACAGGGTAACACCTGTACCAGTGCTATATTTGTTATGAGTATTAAAATCCTATAGTAATCCTATAGTAAATGAAAAGTAATACTATTAGTATTAAATGATTAGTATTTAATGCATTGATCCGGTTTATTTCTCGTGTCGGATTTTATTTCATGACATGATCTGTCCTTGGTTGCCTGGCGGTCGCTATGCTGGGCCCACTGTCCAGCTGATTTGCGGCTAGGGATGATCATAAAAATTAATGCCTGGCGATGCTAGGCCCAGCTGACGCGTTGTCAGATGTTCATGTTACCTGACGTGACCTGTTTCTCGATCTCGCGCGCGAGCGCGCGCCTTCATCAAGGCCGCCTGGGGCCGCGCCGAAACAGGCCTGTTTCAGTGTTTCGGCCTTGTCAGATGTTACCTGACCTGTTTCTCGCGCGCCTTCATCGAAGGCGCGCGCGCCGCGCGCGAGAAACTGAGGTCAGATAAAATCTGACAATTTCGGCCTTCGATGAAACAGAAGTCAGATAAAAGATCTGACAAGCTGACGCCCAGCTGTCTGAGAATAATTTGCGGCGCGCGCGCAATGAAATTCTCGACAGATGCTATCATCGACAGCCAATGAAATTAATAAATTGCGCGCCACGTTATGAGTTGCGCGCGCGAAGACAAATTGTCGTAGGCCTGAGCGCACATCAGCGCAGGACTCGATGCATGATTCGCGTTGGATGAACACTTTCCTATCATGAAGGCAAACCCGACTTTTTTGTCTCGATATATGAAGTCTGTTTAAAGCATTTCTATTGGCTGCATATTGGTCAAAATTTACTTTGAATTCTCTCGTGTTTTGACTCAAACTCGTGTTTTGTATCTGTGATGTGATATTTTAATTTAGTAACGACTAAGACAGAACTGCGACACATCTGATATTTCCTCCAATTGCACAACTCAATTCAATTCGATCATTTTTACAGTTCATTGCTAAACTATAATTGCATACCTCAGCTATGGCTTCCGCAGCTGGTCCCTTCCCCATTTTCTACAACACCGATGTTCACAACTTCTATCTGAAACAAAAACAAGAATTCCATTTCAATCAGAAGAGTGACAATGAATTTCTAATGTTTTTGCTTGATACTGCTGTCAGAGTGATCTCCATAGGTGAGATATTTGTATATCTACTGAACACTTACTTGCCATTCCATAATCCAATGGTAAGGGTTTTACATCGCAAACAAATGCTAACTTAGTTTAAGAAGGGAAGCTAAATCAAGTTCTCATTTCAGTGCAGCACCTCGCTCCTGTGATAGAAGCCGTGTCTGAAGCTACAGATGTTGAAGAAAATGAGGAAATGTACAGTGACGTACCATCGATTGAGGAAAATGCGTCTGGTAAGACAAACGCTGGATGTACAGTCTTAGATGTACCGAATTAATTTCGGCAGTTGATTGGTGACTTATTCCACTCTCACCTCGACAGGATTGATGGAAGTGGAAGCCCCTACCTCCCTTCTATCAGCAGAATTGCAGCAAATAAACCAGGAGATATCAAGTGTACAAAACACCAACCCCTCCTTTCCGTCACTGCCTGTTCCACATGCCAACAGCACGCCGATAACAGACTCATCTAAACTCGATACATCCCTTACTGTGGCCGAAATACTACCACCCATTCCAATACAGAAACCCCCGACATCAAATATACCACCAGTGCCTGTACAACAGCCAGTTCGAACTACTCACGAGACAAACTTAGCCAACTCTTGCATTCTTCCAAACACACCCGCCATCCAGCTACCGTCTAGTGCTCAACCATCTGCAACCCAATCCACAATCCTGCCCCCTGCCACGCAACCCGTCGCCAGTGCCAGGAATGTGAAGAATGAAGAGGTGGTCGAGATAAAGGAGGAAACCAAAGCAGCCCCTGAGTTGGTGACCCAGGGGGAATTTGAAAGTTTGGTATCGACCATATCAAACAATACGGGACTACAGAACTTCGTGCCCACCGCGTCACTCTCCAGTTTACCGCCCTCTTTCCTTGAGAGGGGATCGAGCAACCCACTCACGATGGTGGGAAGTATCACTTCCGGTAACGGGCCTGGGCCCTCGGGTATCAACTTGGAATCGAACACGTGAGTTACCCTTATTTTCGTGTGCTTGCAATTTGCATCGTTACAGCTGTGAAAAGAGGAAGCAAACTCACAATCCAATCATCGCAGAAAAAGTCAAACCGAATCTGGAACCGATGTCAACAGCAACAGTAAAGGACCATCGAGCACAAGTAAGTCAACTTTCTCTGTGGCTTGAAACTCGGACATTTCTCTATCTGTTATTGAATCGGCGCCATATTACCCTTCATTATGGTTTCACCCAATTATGATTCCCTTTTTTAACTCCGCTATCCAGTATCTGCCATATGTGGACTAAAATGCCCGAGTTTCAAGCTGAAAAGTGGGGGTCTAATGAAAAGTGGCGATAGGGATGTAAGGATTACCGCGCTGTGCACTTCTGTAGTATATGTGTTAGGAAACATATCAACAATCAACATATTGCCCTGTTCGCCACTGCCATTAGATCAACACTATAATTTTTATATTCCTTTTCATTGACATAGATCAGTGCGATCTGAAGACTGAACTCCAATATACTTGACGCTTGAATGCTGTTTAGATGATATTCTTTACCGATGAGTTGGAGTCAGATTGCACTGTATCCTATAGCCGAATGTACTCATTGATTCTTCGCCCGTCTCCAAACGACAAATTTTTATATCGATGGGGTTCAGTATTCAAGAAGCCACCAACGTTCCCGCTTACGTCACTCAAAGCTGCACTCTTACCACTCATAGCTGCACTCGATGGCTAGCATTTGATAAATTCACTATAGAATTGTCCTCTCTATTTAGTGAGCGTCCAGGGGTTCTCTGCTCATTTGTACAGACGGGGGAAGCACAATCAGGCAGCACATGCCATTCACTCCGTCTACAGAATGGTCATATCTCAGCAGAAAGCAGGTGTACCCATCAAGCATGTCATGAAAGCGTTTGGTTTCCCAAAATCGACCTTCTACAAGTGGAGAGCTATCGCTGAAATGAAAATAGTGAACAGTGCTGAGTATACCAGACTGGAACTTACCCATCCTGACCCGGGTACCTTGCTTTTGCGATGTAGGAAGGCGCTGGGGGAATCAGAGAACGCCAGGATTGCTTATGATATGAGACGATTCGGTGATTTGATCAAATAACCTGGATACGCTCCCAAATTGTTGTTCTAGCCACTATGGTACAGTTAAAACAAGCTTCATTTCGTTTCGCTTCTCGTATACTGTACTCCTCAAATTGAAAGCATGTCGTTTGGAGACTCAGAATAATTTACTCAGCCTCTGAAAGCATCTCCCTTTTCTTCTCCCACATTCTCCAACTATTCACACACCCGTGCTCATTCTGAAGAAATTTTAGAACATCACGTCATAGGAGCCACATGAAAATGCTGTAGGTTCCATATCCTCTGGCGGTTCGTGGTTTATTTTTTTCCGGCAATTAAGAATTATAGTTTTGAGGACATTTTCATAACGCGTTTTAGTTTAGTATTTGTAACGATGGCTGTAATTTTGCACCTCATTGTTTTGAAATAAATTTTCGATATACTTTGAAATTTTGGTAGTTTCACTCGTTTACCCGTTAACAGCATCCCCCATCCCCCCTGAATGTATGCCTGACAAGCTTAGTGGAACGAGTTTGTATCATCCTAGTGCGACCTAAAATGTGTTATGGAGTGGGACATATTTGCAGCATTAACTAAAGGAACTAGCAATTTCCGCTGTTCTTATTTTAGTAAGCAAAATTGTCAAGCACCAACTCCGCGCGCATTTGACGCGCGACCATTGTTTTGATTTTGCATGATGGAATAGATTCATACCTTGATTCAGCACAGCGAAGTGCGCATTTTCCAAATCATCTCTCAAAAGCATTCCGGAACAATCACCAGGCTCCCTCACTTATCCTCCCTTTGTACCGAACTTATTCCCCAGAATCCCAAGATTTGCAGTGCCACATTTGTCACCGTGTTTTTAAAGGGAATCGGAACACAGGGAACAACCTTAAGCGGCACATGAAGGCTCTTCACCCTGAAGCCAGTTCAGAACACCACTGTCAATTTTGTCGGGCAACTTTTGCTAACCACACACTCCTTGAGAAACACATGTATTACCACTCCAAAGACGTTCTGTTCGCTAATAATAAAGATAAGATTTTGATGAAATTTCGAAAACCGTGATTCACTTTCTTCGCAATAAACATCTTAGACCATAGATATAGTTTTAGAAACTTAATTTAATATGATGTTCTCTCCTTATTTGTCGTGTATAACTTTCTTATTATTGCTTCGAAGTCGTTGTTTCCATTTGTATTGTACAAACATAGTCCCATACAGTCAATTCACCGATAATAGTTCATGTTATGTTCATCACCAACCTCACAACATAACCACTGAGTCAAGTTCCCACTTATCGGCACCCAATATGAAAAGCACCATACCTCAGTGTCTGGCCGACTTGGACTTCTGCACACCGCAATGTGGGGAGGGAACATGCTTGCTGGGAGAACAAGGAGGACATTCTCCAGTGTCCAGATGGCGCAGCTCAACAAAATGTGGGAGTTGTCGGGCGGAAAGCCGACAGAGGAGCAGCTGCAACACCTCGCCACCGAGATGATGTGTGATATGAAACGATTGCGGAAGTATTTCTCAAATAGGAGATACGAAGCTAATATGGCAGAGAAAAGGAAGTTGTTCAAAAGTCGTTCCAGAAGCGGATAATTTGACTCTCAACTTCCGTGATGATTAGACGGCGTAGCGATATGGTTTTACTTAAAATCTTTTTCGTTAGCGATTAATCTGTTATAACTATCTGGCATTTATCCGTAGTTGAAAGAGACTTCATTTTCACATCGTGAACAGACTTTATATCCCTCAGAGAAATTCAAATGTGAAATATGTGAGAAGCTATTCGTGAGTATCTACGGTCTCCGGAATCATGTAGCGGAAATCCACGACCGGGATACAGTTTACGGGTGTGATACGTGCCTTAGGAAGTTCAGTCGACGTTCAAATCTCATGAGACACCAGAAAACTGTCCATAGAGACTTGCTGGATACCGGACATTGATTGTTGACCAATGACCATGTATAGTGCGGTTTGACAAGATTTTTATGTATGTTGTATTTCTCTAATATTTTTTGCTTTTTAAAACCAGTATAAGTATTTTGTTGGGTGAAAGTTTTTTTCCGGAATTGTATGATATCATGAAATTTTACGTCAAAATTCAGCCATCTTAAGTGGAATTTGACATCCTGACTACAGCACCATAGCTTGAATTCTGTCAACAATTTCAGAAGGTAGACACTGTCCTGTCTGTCAGCGATTTATCAAACGTCTGGGCGACCTGAAACGTCATATCCGAACGGTGCATCTTCGAGAGCGGCGATTTGTTTGTCCATCGTGTTCCAAAACATTCTCCCGGAGTGATATCAGAGCGAAACACGTGAGGATGGTACATGGGTAATTCATGTGACTCCAACACGCACACACGTGACTCAAACACATGTTGCCGCACGTGACATGAAGTGAGGTGGACTGAGTACTCAATAGTGGGGAGACCTTTTTCTTTCAATTAATTGTTTTATACTTTGACATTATTATTTACAGTTGGACATGATGCATTATCATTATTCTGTTTTAATACCCAACAATCCAATTTTTAAAGAAATTAATGGGCTAGCTTTGGACATCGCTCCTAGCGTTCAAGCAATCTGCTTCTTTGTTTGAGAGGTCATTTTATTTTTATGTATTACGGTGTTACTGTTTGTCTTATCTTTTTAAGGACACGTTCATCACAGCGTATCACTTTTCAATCTGAATCAAAAGTGCTCGGTAAAGAAATCATTCTTTATAACTCACCACACCACTCTTTTCAACGACTTCAATTACACTAATTAAGGTGGAGCATGTTTCAAATAAATGCAATTACACAGTTGGACCTGTCGACTCCACCCAGGCTGCACTTGAACTAGAACTGCATTTTGAGAGTGTTCACCTGGTATACCTATCGTACAAGAAGACCAAGTCAATTCACAAGGATTACAAGAAGGTACTGCTGGCAAAGAAACTGTGCGGTGGCCGGCACTTCAGTCTGCTCAAAGTGTTGCGTGGTATAGGGGTGTCGCGATCCACGTTCTACAGTTTGAAATGTGTAGCTGAGATGAAGATCGTTGATGAAGAACGGTTCAAAGTTCTGGAGAAGAATCAAAAGGACCGGAATAATCTATCAGAGAGCTGTAAGGCTGCTTTACAGGACCCGAAGTATGCTGAAATCATACGAAACCTGAGAAGAGCGGGTAGACTGATCTAAACTTGATTTTCATGCTATTTTAGGGATATCTTGGAAACATTATCATACCCTGGGGATATTTTGTATCATACCTCGGGGATATTTTATATCATACCTTGGGGATATTTTAAAGTAACTTCGTTTAATGGGGACATTCATTAGCAGTAAAGTGATTTTGACATTGTTTTTGACTATTATCTGACACTCGTTTTAACTATCTGAAACTTATTCTAGTATTTGAACGGATTCTATTGTAGTCTCTATAATACCTACTGGTTTGCTCTGATAACAGTGTATTGATGTGTGTCATGTTATATTTCAGCTGTTGTAGTTGGCGGCTCCAGGCATCGCGCCATCACTTGTCCCTACTGCCCCTCTTCAATCCCAGCCATCACAAGTAGACGGTGTCTCCGCCGTCACATTCTCTCTCACCACGTCACCCCTGACATGAGGTGTGGCGTGTGTGGTAAGGCCCTATCTTTGGTGACCAATACTATCCGGCACGTTGAGGAAGTCCATTTCAAGAATAAACGCTACCAGTGTGTCCACTGCGGAAAACATCTCGTTAGGAAAGAAAACCTCGAGGACCATGTGGCGAGATTTCACACAGCGGACTAGAAACTGTAATTGACACTTCTTTATCTTAGATTGACACCCTTATGTTAGTATGACACTTCTTTATCTTAGATCATAGTTGACACTTTTCAGTAAAGTTGTATTCTGTTTATGATAAAGGCAAAAGCAAATACCGCAAACCCCTCTTGCCGCATCAAATCATAATTTTGGGACGATTCGAATACAGAAAATCGGACAGTCGATTGTTCATCACCTCCCGTCGTCTAATTCTATCACATAGCCCCCCTTATATCACAGTTATATTATCACAGTTGTATCATCCTGTCGTCCAATGAAATGGGTCCATTTTCAGATTACCCACCCAACCCCGTGACATGTAGCGCGTGTGGGCGGCAGTTCTGGGGCTCGTGTCGGACCCACCACTACCGGATACACTACGAGGCGGTTCACCTCAAGATCAACAAGTACTTCTGTGAGAACTGCAAGGCAGGATTCCTTTACTCGAATCAGCGGAAGCGTCATTACCGAAAGTGCTTCGCACACTCGCATCACAGACTCCCCTAGTGATGATCAAACTCGTGCGAGGTTTTCCATCGTTAAACGCAAGCTCGGTGGCGCTCGACTCTAGGATTGAGGATTGAACTAAACTTCATCTAAATGCCATGAAGAGTTTCTATCCCACTATCATAGGACATAGTATATGGACTGACTTTGGGACTAAATAAACGCTCACGAATTCGTGGATTGAGTATCTTCCGAAGTGAATTTAAAGTTTATCTTGAAAGCGAATTTTGAAAGCGAATTTTGATATTGAAATGGATCACTCAAAGTTCCATTCCCAGTTATATACGCTGTTTATTTTATGTTTATCAAATTCTCTAATTTCTTCTCATTCCTTGCTGTTAGGGTTTTCAAGGGACTGAATTACCGCGTTTATCTGAGGTCCGAGGATGGTAGTGGTACCAGAGTATGAACTTGAAACTGACACCACTCCAGTGGAGTGGTGTCAGTGTATAGAGCGGTGTCACTGTATAATACGGTCAGCGGTGTCGGTGTATAGAGTGGTGTCATTGTAATTGTGTAGAGCGGTGTCTGTGTATACTGTATAGAGTGGTGTCAGTGTATAATGTAGTGTCAGTGTATAGAGTGGTATTGGTGTATAGAGCGGTGTCAGTGTATAGAGTGGTGTCAGTGTAATTGTGTAGAGGGGTGTGTGTATAGAGCGGTGCCAGTGAATAGATAGGTGTCGGTGTAAATAGCGGTGTAAGTGTATACAGTGGCTATGTCAACACTGACACCGCTCGATTCACTGACACCACTCTATGCACTGACAATGTCAGTGTATAGAGTGGTGTCATTGTAACGAGTAGTGTTGTGTCAAAGTCTGGTTCTCGGGGACCATCTGGCACCACCCAGTGCATCCCTCTCACTGAGTGTTATAGTCTTAACAATAACATGACTTCTAAATCTACATAATGTGAAAGTTATGTTGACACCATCATGGTGCTGACTGTCATCATGTAGTACTAGTACATTCTATAGTATTTCACCGTAACCGTCTTCTATTTCCAATTTCCAAATATACAGGAGGAGAATTTTCCTGTCCACATTGCGACTTTATGTCCCGGTCTTGTGTCCCAGCGAAAGGTAAATATAACCTCAAGCGGCACATCCTGGAGTGCCACTACAAACTACGGAGGTATCCGTGCACAGTGTGCGGACGGGATTTCTCTAGGAAGGAGTACGTAGAAGTCCACACTATGACGTGTGGGAAACACAGCGATGTTCGTGGGGACTGTCATGTGTCACAGTGTAGCATAGCCGGGGCCATGGAATAAGATTCAGGTACACTGTTCTCAATGTTAATTCAAATTCAGTTCTAGTTTACGGTTTTCATGTCGATTGTCCAATTTCCCTGTTTAATCAACTGAAAATGAATGTAAGCCCACCCTCAGGTTCTAGAGCATAGAGGAAAGTTAACTAAAAGTGAATGTGGGACTGGATGAGGATCATGACCAATGACTCCATACTGGGCATACTCGATGCCGTGATGAGGGACACGACGAGATCTCGCGGGGAAAATTTACAGCAATGGAATTCCATTCAATGATGGACTATCACATTCACTGACTGAAGTGTGGACTGAACCAAATGTCTCGAGAATGAGAAAAAGAGCGTTAGAATTACTTTTTGAAGTCGAGTGTTTGAAATGTATTTCATTAGCTTCTTGTAGAGTTTTAGATTCTGATGAACTCTTTTGTATCGATAGACGTTCACAACGTGCTCAGTGCAGCAGCAATAAAACATACTCATAGAACAAGGGATCTGGATACCGATTATAGATCAAGATGCCTCCGAAAATTAATCATAATATCATAATCACTTTCAGACCGTGTTTGCCATACATGTTACCGGAAATTTTCCGCTTCCTCGGCCCTACGTAGACACATCAAATCAGTCCACTCTAAAGTTGCTTACAGATGTCCCTTCTGTGAACGTTCCTTTACAAGAAAAGCGAACTTGGCAATTCACATAACAAAGTTCCATACTGTAAGTGTATCAACCTGATAGTTATACTGATGCATGGATGATTTGAACTGAAAACTTAGTTTTTGGAAAATAGTTAACTTTTCAAGATTCATGTTGGCTGTTGGTGCATGGGTCAGAATATTCAGAATCAGCTCAGTGACTGAGCTCATTGACTGAGTGCTTAACTTGAATGTTAGAAAATTTTAGAAAAATGTCATACTTTTTCAACATTTCAACTTCAAACTTGTCAGTTGTTTACAAGTTCATAAGTTGTTTACAATTTCAAGTTTTCAGTGTTATCAAGTTTTCAGTATTTTCAAGTTCACGATCGTCATAAGCTATAATTAGTTTAGTTAGTTTTATTTAGTTCATGTTCAAGTTGGAACTTCAAGTTGTTAATTATTAATTATGCTCGTTGATGTTCACAATTTCAAGTTTAACTTAAGAATTTCAAAATATTTGTTCTTCCTTGTTTGAAAGTGCCAATGCACTTAAATTTTAGTGAAATTTTGGTGGGATAAATGTATGGCCAATACCTATAAGACTCTCAAATTTCATCCAGAAACTCCTAATAAAAGCTTAGATATATGGACGTTTACTTTTGTCCACTTTTTTGTAACACACCCTGTATTATCTTAAAACTGAGAGACAGAGGAAAAAGCAGTTCATTTAGTTTTACAAGAGGAACATTGAACAAGTAACTACAAAATTTAATTTTAAATACTTTACGCTGAAATCAAATCAATTGTCTCCCAGTCTGCGACACTGCGATAGTGACTTAAAGGTCTGTAACTAAAATCTCATTCTACTTTAATACTGATAGTGATCACCAGTCCCTCATACTCAGAGTGAGAAACGGTGGAAATGGTGTCAACCCAAACTATAGTATGATGGTTGTGTTTCATGAAACACAACTTTCCCGCTAAAATATGTTGAAACAGTATCCGATATGAATAGACACAGAAGAAATCCATGATAATAATATTCTCATCTCTATCATAACCGAAAATCTTTTTATACAAAGTACGTATATACATTCACATCGTATTAGTACTACTAGGTGTGTACATTGTACAATAACAAAGTATGCACAGTGCACACGGTACATTTTATGTAAACAGTAAAATGTACAAGTAATTATATCGGTGTACAACCTAGGTACAATGTACATTGTACAAGGTCTGCACATAGTAGGTATGTGCAATGACCATGAATGTACAAGGTAGGTATGTGTATTGTAGGAACATAATTGTACAAGATATGTACAACTACATTATACATTGTACCTACAACGTGTATAAATTGTACAAGGTCTGTACATATACACGGTGTGTAGAATGCACATTGGTCATTGTCCAATGAACTATGGGGTTTTCTGGGCAGCCAGTACTCGCATGTTTTGTCTGATAAAGTTCTTCTTCACTACGGGACTAGGTTGTGGGGCTCTCTGGGGCGTGGTGGTGACGCCCACTGGGACACTGAACGCTGGACTTTGTCCTTGGACAACATATGTCCACTGATTGTCTGGTGTCTAGAATGAGGAGGATATGAATTAGTTTCATTGTTCACAATCACTTCAAGAATCATGATACCAAACCAATAAATTGAAAAAGTAGACTATACCTGAATGATGAGCTTAGCGTTGTGAACCTTGCCGTAAAGCGTTGGTTTGTACGCTACACAGATGAGTGTACCCTCGGTTCCGATAGGAAGTAGGTTGCCGGCACTAGGATACACTCGGAAATCAGGATCTGATCCCTTCTCCAGATACGCCTCGTATGGCACACCGGCACTGCAAGAGTGCAAGGTGGAGTCATATTTGAGGAAGAGTAAAGTGGAGGAATAAGAGCGTTTGGATTTGGAATTAGATAAACGATGGTCATTTGGAGTGATAGCATGAAATACTCACTTAGTCAGACTGTTGAGTCTCATTCCTACGACTGAGTCCTTGTGGAGACCCGATGCCCTGATGACAATGGTGTCATCAGGGTCAGCAGGAAGCGAGTGGATGGTAAATGGGAACACCCACTTTCCTCCATCGGAACTCTGTACTGTCAGATTCACTGTTTTCCTGAGGACGGCTATATGTTTCATGGGCTCCTCAATACATTTTGTTTGCTGGAATTCTTGATTGACTGAGGTCTGAGCTCATATCATGAAGTTGTCAGAACTGTTCTGGCACCTTGTTGCTCGTAAGAATGCTTTCTGAATGGATGATCAATATCAATGAACTAAGACTAACTTGGTAGGTTTGCCTGGTGCGAAAACCAGTGTATAAGTAAGCAGCTCCAGACCAGGTGGCAGAATTGACGAAGTTGAACAATGTTGAATTGTCAGGAGACTGTCCTCATCTATTGAAAAAGTGAACTCTTTACTGGACGATGTCTTTGTCCATCCCTCTCTCAGCTCGCTGGGCGTGTCCCTGATTGCTGCCTCGGTGTACCGTGTTTTGGGGCATGGTTGTACCGAGTTGGTGTCCAGCAGAATCTCCATGAAGCATTCCTTGCGCTCCTTAGCTTTGCAGCTTATCACTGGCGGCTGGTAAGTCTTGCTAACATTGAACACTGGTGTACCTGAAACAGCCGCGATATCATATACAATCCACTCCCTGCCAATCATCATCCCCAATCTCAACCTTGTACACAATTATCTCCCCGTCAATGTGGTAGATCATGACACCCACCTTTGACAGGGAACTGCCACTTGACACCGTCCACAGGGCTATCCTCCTCGACTACCTCGACTACAATGTGAGCAGCAGCATGGACCATGTTCACAGGTTTGAAGGTGAAAGGTAGCTCCAGCACCCCTCGTTCGGACACAGTTATCGGGGTGTCTTCCTCCACCAACAACACGAATAGTTCCTCTGTGTGGATGGGGTGATTGAGAGATAGGGTATTGTGGTTAATGGGAATGCCAATTAGGTACGCCACTTGGGTTTCACTTAAAGGATAGTATGTTTCATTGTTTGAAAACCGCTTACTATGGGCTATTTAAATTTCTAGTAGATTAAAAAAGAATCACCTTTGCTCTCTACTTTGGTTTTGTCAATGAGTTTGCAGTGCACATTGATAGGCTGGTTGAGGGGGTTCTTGAAGGGTAGGAGTGTCTGGGTGACCTCTCCCAGACTACATGATATGTTGAGAGGTTCCATCACAGTAGGGCGGGAGCCCTGGCCTTGTATCGTGTATGACCACTCACCAAGCTGTAGAGAGAGGGTATAAGTTGTAACTGGTCAGCGGGGTAATATGAAGGCAGACCAGACTACTGCATCTAACTAAGTGCCAGAACAAATGCTCATTGCTCATCCCACATGTCTATTATCTCCTCACCTGTGGACTAGAGAACTCAATGAGACAGGACTGGTTGTCTCCGAATGAGAGAGCAGATGGGATGAAGGTAACCTCCACCTCTATCTGACTCTTGCCAGGGACTGCCACCTTCTTCTGGCTGTGTAACACGAAGTGGGAAGAGTTGGACAGGGTGATGTTCACCAAGGAGGTGTCCGGTGTGTCGTTTTGGATAGGTATCTTGGTCCTCGCTGTTTTACCCAGCTCAGCAATCATGTGAGGTAGTGCTACAGGCCGTGGCTTTTCAGCGTTCAGCTTCAAATCGTACCAGAACTCTCCTGAACGATAAGCAATAATGAATATTATGAAGGAGCACAACCGTAAGAGAACATTTTGTTGCCTGCTCTAGTAGTTAGTGAGTATTACTATACTGACTGACAAAGGAATCTTTATTTCTGATTCACACACTCACCCAATTCCTTGCTGACAAACACAACTTTCCCAGTACTCTTCCTAATAAAGTGTGGCTTGTACAGGATCTCGTAGCTTGCCTCTGTTCTCGGACCCACGGACACAGTGGGTGCCCCTGATATCCCCTCTCCCTCAAGAGTAACGTAGAACACCACTCCGTTATCGGTAGGATTGGAGATCGACAGCTGTAAGAAAGAGTATGGTAGTTTCCATGGTAATACAGTCACAGAGGCAAGTGCAGTGACAAAATGACATATCACTCTGTAGTCACGTGACCAATTCTCACCTCTAACGTTAGTGCTTTCTTCGCTTCACAGAACAGATCGACAGTTTTCTCCGGTGGAGGCGGATCGACAATGACCTCTATCGCATACCAGACACTGTGTGACTCAGTGGTGTTGCTGCTCACACTCTCCCGACCACTGGGCGACCCGGGACTCCTCATTGACTCAAAACTGAACACACCCGAGTAGTGGCCCTGCTTGATAGGGTAGGCTGTGATCTCGTACGGGGCAGAGATGCCTCCCTCTATAGTTATCTCGTGTAGTCCCACAATGCAGTCCATGTCTGTGAATGCCTGCGGAGTAAATATGGGATCATACACCAGATTTTTACTGAAGTCTCCGATCAAAAGTGGAGATATTTTAACATGCTATGTTATAAAAATGACCACTGTTTTTGTGAGGAAAGCTGATTTGGTCCTGCACGAACCTGGAAGGTTTTTCTCCGCTCGGATGGGTTATGAACGTAGACAGTGTGAGACGATTTCTGCCTGGCATGACAACGTAGTGTCACAGTTTCTTGTGGAAGAGGCTTCAGTCCGGTACCAGTCAGTCTAAACTTGTGTACTGTACCATTCGCAACATTCGTCAGTGTCAACTCGCCCTGTATTGTGATGGGGCGTAAGATCAAGATAAGCTTCATTGAAGCACTGCCATGACTCTCAGACAAAATGTCAACGTCTTATCCTTTAATTCCACCTACCTCAATCTCGCCCTGGTAAAGCGGCTTGAACATGAGAGGATAGAGTGTGGTGGTGGCAGATTTGGCCACCATTGTCGGCGGTCCAAAGTATGCCTCTCCCTCTATGACAGCCGACAGATTCCAGTCGTATTGGGTCTCGTTTATCTGAGGAAAGTTATCATACAGAGGATGGACGATTGTCTGTGTATGCCACGGTGCTCTCACACCCACACTGCGAGTGTCAGAGCATCAAGACTATAGCAACATGACCATTATATATAGGAGATCGAACTTCGTTGTTTCCAACTGCGCTATTTATAGATTGTCACATCTGCAGGTTAACACTCACGATTGGTATATCCTGTACGACGCTCTGCATGGCAGGTGAGCTGAACAGTATCTCGGCTTGTGTGGTGCTGGGTGTGCACGTTATCTCCAACTCAAACACTCTGATGTCACTGTTGTTCACCAGGACCACTTTGGTGGGATAGAACCCTTGTCCGTCAGCCTTGGGGTGAGGGGTAAGTGGTGAGGACACTAGTTAAGTGATTAAATAAGACATAGGTGTGAGACTGGTGCTACTAGAGGAGGGTTAATTTGTAATAAGGGGGTGGGGTGTCACCTTGAACGTGAATGGAAGTTTAGCTCCAGCCGCAGGATCAATGGGTATGGACTCTGGGAACTCGAAGTGCTTGCTATTTGAGTACACTCTGAAGAATGTAGACTCGTCAGGCATGTTGGTGTCTTTACCACCCATCTCCAGACATGCCAGACTTGCACTAGCTAGTGTTCCAGTCAATTTCCGTCTGCGGATCTGTAGAAAGGAAGTTAGATTTCTGCAAAAAAAAAAACTCGCGAAAATCCTTGAACGTCCTCAGTACTACTATTTTTCAGGATTTTTCTGGATCAAAGCTAAGTTGAACTCTGCATCCATTCACCTCAATATCACTCATTCTGTGCTGCGCTGTTTCGATGAGAGCAGCCACTTTTTGAGGGTTTTCCACTGGGACGTGTATCACTTCCTGTAGTTCCTTGTCAGGGTCACATCGATAACGGGTGACAACGTCACTTCCTGGATAGTGAGGGAGGTGAGGGATTGAGAAGTGAGGAATTGAGAAGTGAGGAATTGAGAAGTGAGGAATTGAGGAGAGAGTATATAGTGGTATGGATTGAGGAGTAAAGAATCGGTGAATTGTGAGATAGATAGGGAGTTGACAGAGATAACTTAGACTATAGAGTCGCAATGTGGCAGTCCCGGCAACTATACCTGATCCTAGCATATCTTGTCTGAGTTTATCAACTGGGGAGTTGAGACGAATATTCTTCTTCTTGGTGATACACATTGGTTCTGGATAGAGTCCAGTCCCTTCTATATTCTGATGAAATGTTCAGGTTAACCACAAAAAGGGAAGCATTTTGTCGAGAGATTCCACATCAGAACCAGAAGTACCATGAATTGTGAAATCGATGTGTCATTGACACCTCAATTTCACAATTCACACCACTTGACACCCTCTTCCCTCCACACTACACCTCCCTACACACCACATGACTTCGTGACAACTCCACCTCAGGAAATTATACTGTACCTGGATGAACTCCCCGACCCCAGGACAAGAGAAGAGCAGAGCACAGTTCCTAGTCCCGGGTGAGAGGGGCAGGAACTCTAGTTCCAGGGTAGCAGTTCCCCCGGGAGCCAGTTCCACAGTGGTGTCAGTACACCAGAACGAAGAGGGGGAGTTGGAGGGAACAATAGCTGAAATTGAGAGGGATTCATTATCGTTGAGCAGTATGCAATCAAGGAATAATTATAGGTTGGCTAGATGATGTGATGATAAGGGGTATAGTACGGAAATAAAGTGAAAAGTCTCAGTGGGGTGAGATGTTTTATTGAAACAAACCTGTGCTAGGGTCAAATGTTCCGATAGTGGTATGAGAGGCTGAGCCTGAACTTTGTGCCTTCTTCTTGAGTCCCTCTCTCAGTCCTTTACTCTCAACCAAAACAATCTGGGGGATTCACCGTTATTTTCAAAAATATCCGGTAAGTAGGTACTAGGTATTGAATAAAGTAAGTTCAAATCAATATCAGTTTAGAGGCATTCTGAAGAATTCATTTCTCTATTCAAAGAACCGATACCTACCTTGAAAGTTCCCCCTCCAACAAGGGGATTGTTGATGCTCAGTGGAAATCGTTGTGTCTTGTACACAGGACTCTCAACATGATGTGTACTCTGAGCACATATTACAGGAATATGTTAACATACCAGTGTAAACATGTTGTCAGTGGTAACATGTCATTGCAAAACATACGAAAGTATAAGTGCATGGTATTTGCATGATAGATTTCATTTGCAATAGATAGGTAGGACCATGTTCAGCGAAAATGGTCCTGCCTTGAACAGTGAATTGATCAGGTCGACATACCACTGGAAGTATATCGTTGACGATGGACGCTAGAGTGAACACCAGGGTGTTACCACAGGCGAGTCCTGTTCGTCGTGACACCATCACCAGTGCTCCCTCACATGGGTGTAACCAGTTACTGGCAAAGCGGACCTTGACCACACCGTGAGAGTTAGCTCCGACCTAGTGTGAGGGGAGCAGAGATTGGAAAACTGCCAGAACTAAGGGGATACATGGAATGAAATGAGAGAGAGCCCATCAGACAGTTTCTTCGTAAAATGAAAGATTTTGCAATGCAGATTCCAAAATACAGCAATGACTCACGGAAAGTGAACTGGGCTGCACTGAGAATGACTCCTTGTCCTCTCCCACAATGGAGATGTTGTAAGATATCGGTTTGTTGGACGGGTTCTGTATCTTCAACTCCTTCATGATGGGCTGGTGGAGAGCTCCCTCAAACATTACTGTGGTTTTGGGTCTGAAATGGGGCAAACATTAATGCTGACAGTTGTCTGATGTTGTATGGTACCAATGACATAAGTAGTAAGTGACATTCTTTGCCAATGAGTTTCGAAAATGGGGGACAGTTCGGACTTTCCAATCATTGAATTTGGCACTAATTGGCACTGATACTGACTTGAACTGACACTAACTTGTATTGGGGCAGAGTGATGTAGAGATGTGTCATGAACAGGAGCATATTGATGGCATTAGGCTGCATGATATCAGTGGGATGGATATCGTAGTCTATACCCAGTGTCCGGAGTGAGTGGATCACGGAGAGGGCGTTATGGAAACACTCCTCGGGACTCCGGACATTCAGGTACATGTCCGAGAAGTGGAGATTCACCTGACGGAGGATAATGGAGAGAGGAGTGAATAATCGGATACCGATTCAAACATGTCCTGTATACGTTGCACGGCAGAACAAAATGAATGATAATGATATGGTCAGCCGTCACTGACAATAATGATTATGTGATGAATATCATAATCTCATGGTGACCTGAGATGCTAACAGTAACAATTAGCAATAGTTCACTAACCAGGAATGGGCAGTAAGCTGAGAGGAGGGTGGCAAGCACCAATCCATCCAACAAATCGTTGTCAAAGGACACTATCCAGCGTGTTGGGGGTGGGTTCTCAGCCCATATCACTTTCCTCTGTGTCTCGTAGTGGTGAGACAACCAGGACAGGAGAGTTCGCTCCTCTGTGCTGTACACAGATCTCGCCAGCCTGAGTAGGGGGACAATGTGAGAGACTTAATTCCTTTCTTCTGAGTTATAATGAAAAACGGAGAGTTATTGATTATTGATGGAGAGATTTAACTCACGATTTATATGCGTTGGAGTTCACTTGCAGAGACTTTGACGGCTTCACCTTAACCAGGACAAATACTTTCGCTAACTGCAGTACCAGATCAACCCAAGCCTGAAGCGTACCTTGGATCATTATCGATTCCTAGTATCAAACTCGTACTCAAACACCCCAATATCCCATTCCTCTCCCTCTCACTGCGATTTCATACCACAACACACAATATGTACCTGACTGGAGTACTTGTCATGTTTGACCAGTAGATCTGTCTCACTTTCCACAGGGCACCCATTCTCATAGTTAGAGAGATGAGACCACAAAAGGAAGTCAGACGGACTGAAGAACCACTCAGCCTTCACGTGTGTCAGCTTAGCACCTTGCACCCTGGAAAAGTGGGATAATCAGTACATATCGTCATACTTGGATATCACAGTTCATAGGGCACACCGTTTGTTTAGACTTGACTAGGAGTAGGCTCAGACGAAACTGCAGGACGGAAAGAAAAACTCGGGTGTAGGATTGATCTTGAGTACACGCTGCATATGACGAGGATTTCCAACCTGAGGAAGGTCAGCATTGTGTTGAGTTGCCAGTGGAGGAGCTTGACTCTCTCCTGGGAGTTGCTGGGGATTGGTGGATTGAGGGGGATGCCAGGTATAGCTCTACCACAGAGGTTATGTATCAACTCAAACACACTCTTCCGCTTCCCTCCGTCATTTGTCACCTGAATATAGGGTGATTTAGGGTAATATGCCACTTGTAGCTGGTGTCACTTTTTGGAGCAGGTGTCACGATTGTTGTTCTAATGGACAACAGCTGAAAACACGTACTAACCGTTCCCTTTTTGAGCAACACGGTTTGGGAGATGGTGTGCGGGATAGCAACAGGGTTTGGCAGGTTGCTCCAACCCATCTGTGATATCCATCGCTCAGCACTGTTCAGAACTTGGAGCAGGAATCCCTCTTCCTCCTTCATTTCATCCTCTTCCTCCTCCTCCTTCTGGGAATGGGAGTGATTTAGAGTGTGTTGTACATGTGTGATTTACAGTGTGTGATTTACAGTGTGTGATAAGCGTGCTGATATAAAGTTCGTGATTTAATGACAGATGAGCAATATGAACGTAGCAGTAGAGTGCGATGTTATGAATTGGACTCTAAGTCTAACCTCAGCCACCGCCTGAGTCTTCAGTGGCGTGACATACGCCCTGAATGCGTTCTTTGCGCCGTCTCTAAGACTGAGTGTAGAAGCGGGAGTGTATAGAGGTGGCGCAGATTCACAGTGCTGTCCAGGTACGGCAGAGAGGAGGGACGCCGTCGAGGGTGTGGCAGTTGGTGGCGTGTACTGGGAGTCAGCGTGGAGATGAAAGGAGAAATATTTCAGGGGTGGGGATTGGAGAAGGTGGGGAGGTTTAGATTTTCTAGGATAAAGCTAATAGAGGGGTTCACAATGCCACCTAGAATTACAGTGTGGTGCAAAAGTTTGGGGGACATTCTGTGTAAGCTGATTACCTGTTGTGTGTACTCGGTTTCACCAGATACCAGATGGAATCGTGGGTTGGAGTTGACGAACGGGTAGTTGGTGAGGAGACAGTTGTCTGAGGTCCCTGTCACAGACACCGAGAATCTGCAAAATATGAGATGATCAGCTGATCTAGTGATCTGAAGTTGGAAAACAGAATAGAACAAGGATAGTGTCATCTTGGGATATCTTTGGGAATTAAAAGATGAAAGTTGTATAAGCAAAACTCAAACATTTTCCCGAATGGATCCTTGAAGTGGATGTTGGTCACGAAGCTGGTGCTCTTGTCCGCACAATAGTTGATCTCCATGGAAACATCCTGTGAGGGATTGTCTGCGGAGCAGGCAGGGAGCTGAATCTTGTCTGGACTCACGGATATGGGTGTGATAATCTCACCCTCATCCGATCTGATCTCGTCTATTGAGATGTCAATGACTACCGGGCTGAGGGTGGGAAGAATTTTTCATGTCAATTCTCTAGACATGTTGGTGTGGATTTGTTAACTTCAGTATTGCTGATCTATCCATAAATCATGTTTATGACGATAAAAGTATGTAAGTTTTACTAAGCATTTAGTACAGATGGTGACCCACCAGCTGTAGTTGGTTGCAGTGATATCAAGAGAGGTTGAAATGTTAGCAGAAAGCGGAGTGGGTAGCAGCATGAGTGACTGGGAGGAGAAGAGAAGTGTGGGTGGCTCCATGGTCCCAGTGACAGATATCACGCGGTATGGGTAACGCGTGACACCCTCCAATATAAGTGGAAGTTCCATTGTGTAGCTGCAGTCACCCTCTAAAGAGAGAAATGGATTTGTATGAGTAAAAGACCAAAAGCAAAACCTGATCTGATCAACGATCCTTCTGATAGACGATTCTATTATCTTATCATCTAAAGTAAATAATGGCATACTTGGACAGAATTGTAAGCCAATGAAGGTTGTTTCGTCAGGTTTCAAAGTTTTCCATGTCACTTGACCAACATCTTTCGTTGGTGTTTCACTTTCATTTCCCTTCTCATCAACAAATCTAAGATAAATCATTAGATTTAGATTCAATAACAGGTCCACGAAAAACAAAGCGGTTTAGAGGTAGAGCGAGAGAAGAAATATGTCAAGCAAAAGTGCAGAATCCACCTGAAGATTTTCTGTTCAAAAGTATGGCTGTATTCTCGGATATCAAGGGAGAAGGATACAGCTTCCTGTCCTTCATTCTTGATATTGACACCCTGAGACGTGAAAATGTGATAAAGCATGTTTCTATATCAGTGAATCAATGGTAAAACCGCTGATGCACAGAAAAGACTGAATCTCGAATCTGGATATTTTCCAAACCTTGATATTGGCAGAATCTGAGTCTCCTGTAGCACTAAAGGGGGAAGTGGTGAATGCAATATCCAGGTTATCCACTGACAGCACGGGATACATTGCTGTGGCAGTGACTCTTCGACAGGGTGTGTTGAGTAGACAGGCCGCCTGGGGGATGAGAGGAGGAGGGTGAATAGGGGGTGACGAACTGAGGTACGACGAATTGAGATGCCAACTCGTTGGTTTTGTCCTTATCATCTTGTCCTTGGTGGAAGTTAGCAGATGATAACTTCCACCAAGTTGGAAGTTATCATCTGCTCCTATAATAATTTCGATGGCCCCCATAATTCCCTCTGACGAGACAGCAGTGATCACTGATCACTATCATATACCTCAGTCATGCTAGTCCGGTGTTGAGACATGGCGGATCCCAGTTTCCTGGTTGGAGGTGGGGGAGCTATCATGTCGTTTATCAGAACTGGCAGATTGAAATCATAGCTTGCAACCTGAGATTGATTTAAATGACTGCAACCCACGTGTAACTCCGTACCTGAGTTTTTCTAAAAGTAAAAGATGCGAATTTATGCACAGTTCACCGGGATTTGAAACCTGTTTAGGCTCGAAGATCAGGTCTATTTTGACCTTCTCCCCAGGGCTCAGGTAGATGTGGTAGAAATTATCCTCCACATAATTCTTCTTATCGTCATCTGAGAGTTTATTGGAGTTGGAGAGGAACGCCAAATGCACATAAATTAAGATTTTAATGACGATATTTACACTTTCCAATGAGGTGGTACAATTTCGGAAAAAGGGAAGAAAATGTGACATACCTGCGAAGTTTCTGTGCGGAATCTCGAGACGGAAGTCACGGTACTTGTTAAGGTTGTACACAATCTCCGCCTCAGATGACATGGGGTTTACCAGGTGGAATGTCTGGGAGAGTGTCGACCCGACGTGGACCCCGTTGAAGGAGAAGGTGTCGAGGTCACACTCGACCATGGGTGGTTCCACTGACCCACCAACCCGGAGTGTTTGTCTCTTCCCTCCTCTGATCTGTATTCGGGAGATGAAGCGGTATTCGTAGCGTGATTCTTGTCTGATTTTCATGACTACTTACCACTCATTAAAATGCATTATTCTTTAAATTCTCACCTTGACATCGATCTTGAAATCAAACTTCTCAATGTCCACAACAAAGAATGACAGCTCTAAGTTGACCATGCCCCCGACAGGAATACAGCCAGAGTCGGGCTTCACCGTACAGAACGGGGTAGGTTGCGGGTTCAAGACCTGCGTCACGTTATATATTTCACATATGATCATTGCGGCATGGAGAAATATCTAATTGAGTAACTTGATGAGTAAAAACCTATTATCACGTAGCAACTAACACGTGATCTTGACACGTGGGTATACCTGGAAGAAAGCGTGGTGGCATCCGGTGTTTTTCAGGGCTGCCGTGGCTTTGTGGACGACGTGTAACGGCAGTACACCGACCCCTAAACGCCGCTCAACAAACGAGACAGAGGGGCTGAAGTGAGAGTGTATGAGAGAGGGGAGTAGGGCACCTATGAAATGGAGAGTTTTGAACATGGAGCACACAATTTGCACGTGCCACTTGCACACTGCACACACACGGGGACTCACGTGGCGAATTCAGCGATGCAGTTGAGCTTTGCTGTGTTCCCCTCCACAACATCAAGTGTGAACACAGCATCCAGTGGAGATGTAACAGAGGGGAAGTACAGGACCTCACAGTTCAGCGTACTGTGCGGCTCGACAGTACCCTGTGACGGACGGACAGCAAACGGGCTGATCTTGTCGGGACGCCACGCGAACTCAGCGGGTCCGTTAGTCTTGTTCGTGAGTTTCACAACCTCACTGTAACCTGTAGAGTCTAGAGCGTGGAGATTTAGACAGTGGAAACAGGGCGCTTTGTATGGGAGAGAGTTCTTATTGATATAGCTGTTGTAATAGTGGAATAGATGTGGGTATCAAACCACAGTGTAATAGTCGACTGACAGTGCCATGGTATAGACACGTTATTACAGACACGTGCCGAGTGCCCGTAAATTAACGTGTAAAGTAGCTCAACAGCAGACATACCGTATGTTTGGGGTACACCCAATGTTGGTTTCAGTACAATGTCTGTAGCTGATAACGATATCTCTGGTGTTACAATCTTCGCATGGACATTGATGTGTTGTTTGATATGGTTGTTCACGGTGTATACGACACTCCTGGTGTTATAGAATATGGGCTACAATAATGCAATCTTTCAAAATCTCAAAATGTTATCTTAGTTAAGAAAATGACCGGCAGATGGACTGTAAAGTTTGGACCTAATTATTCCCTTCCTACCTTTGGAATATTCCCGATTTCTGAGACTCGAAAACGACATCAACTTTCGACAAAGTTCGTGGAGGGATAACTTGGGTCAGGGGCAGGGACTGTCGTAATTCACGACAGTCAATGTCGATTTGAATGAAGATGTGAATGTCAAGATGGTTGACAATCACTAACGGCTTCGTGTTCACAGTGCGAATTGCTACCTCCCCGAAATCAATGGTAGATGGACCAATGACGATCTGAAATTAGTGAGAAGTTGCGTCACACTTACATTTCTCACATGCATGATGTGTACGCTTTTTTTGAAATTTTGCCCAAGCGTAAAACGCGACCATGAATTCAGAGATTTGATTTAATTTCTCGTATTCATGGTGACGCGCGCAGCTATTTACATATTCCTTTCCGCGCGCACCGTAAACCAAACATAAATTTGTGACCACCCAACCGTACGAGTGGCAATTCAGGATTGTTTAAGATATTAAGATTTGAAACTTCTCAATTCCAAACCTGGTGCATTTGCTGAGGGGTGAGTCTCATGTTGCACTCTTTCTTTTCTTGAGTTGTCGTGGGCTGGTTGTTGGTGGTACACGTTGTATTTTGGATACTCGCTTGTCTACTTGACAATTCTATGGATGTCAAGACTTTTTCCGTAAGACCTTCTGAAAATCAACGGATTGCTTGTAATGTCATCAATTATGAAAGTTATGTACGTTTTCTACCTCAAACTAATCGGGTACAAGGTCAAACCTGGCGGAGTAGTGACGTTAGTATGTTGCTTGACTTGGGAGTCCACAATCTTGGGCGGTAGCAGTCCACAGGCTGGCTTCATCCCCATGTCTTTCTCATTGTCAAATGTGAGGAGCTCGCTGGGTATTTTATCCGTGCTGTCGCACTGTTACCAAACTTGTACAACAATGTCAACACTTGACAACAGACTGACAACAATCTGATAACAATTTGACAGACACAGAATCACATTTAAGTACCGGTGTTTGATCTTCTCCAATCTATTAGTCCGCAGAGAGTCGATGTACTGCTTGTACTTGTCTCTATGGACTTCTCTCCCAACTTTCTCCTCTTCTGTATACGCGTAGTCTTGGTCCACATACGAGTACCGTTCTTGTTTCGTGAAAGTTGTCCTAAAAGTTGACTTGATTGTGAAACAGTCAAGATTATATTAATGGCAATCAGCTACAAAATAGAAAACTGAAAATTCACAATTCTAGAATCAATTCTAGAAACAATCAATTCTAGAAACAGTCAAGATAGGTTATGTCCTCAATTTTTCTCAAGCGAGCATCATGATAACCTGATCGTCATTTCGAAAGCAATGCTTAGTAGGAACGAAAAGTAGGTATATCTTGAAGCAGGTATAAGAAGTGCGAATGGGCTATTAACTTCTGTTACAGAATAAGGAATAGTAAGATCTTGTTTACTGCAGCTAACACTCACAGTGAATGGACACGGTCGTTACTGGGCCTTATAGAACTGTACAACTGGAATTTGGTCTTCTTCCTGGCACCACTGGCAATTTCCTCTATCTTACTTTGCTTGTTGAGATTGGAGACTTTGCACAGTCCTTTCAACTGAAGAATAGGATGTTACATCATGTGGTCTCAATAGTAACATCAAGTACTTCAGAAATGACATCAATTACTCCAGAAACTATCAAAACAGGGTGAAGTAAAACAATGTCTATCCGACATTACCGTTACACTCAATTACATACACTGTCACATACTGTCACATAATCAATATCTAAACAGTCACCTGAATTGTTATTCGTTTGAGAACTTTGTGTTTGCCCTGTGCTATTATCTTTGGCTCTGTTTCATCAGTGGTGTCCGTGATAAAGTTACCGATGCCCAATATGTCAAGCTGAACCCTGTTGAAATGAACGATTTTCCATCACATTTCAGAAAAAACAATTTACCCGAATAGGAACCGTCAATTACACAGAATTGAGAGAAGGCAGAGAACTTACTTTTTGGAGAATGACCCAAATTGAGATGGAGAGAAGGTGATTTCTATCTCTGTCTCAACACCAGGGAGCAGCTTTCCGGAACAGGGCGTGGTTATGAATTGTGCTATCCTCGAGAAATTGAACTGAAACAACAGGTATTTAAATACACTGTAAGTTAGCTTGATAATGATTTCAGACAATTTTCTCGGCGGTCCTCAGATAAATTCCGAGATAATCAGGGAACAGACAATCTATAAGTGCAAATATCCTGTCCCGAACTCTGTTCCAAACCTGGAGAGGTATAGTGTTATTGTTGGTGAGGGTCAGTGTGGTGGTAGTTTGACTTCCCACTTCACAGCAACCCAAATCGTGTGGTACATCCGGGGACACCGTTACATCAACCTCAACAGCTCTCCCTGTGACACCAACCTCCAGCAGTGGTGTCAACTTGTCTGGAATGAGAGTCTCGTTAGGTCCAACTTGTTCTGCCATTCTCAGAGTGAATTAGTAGATCAGGAGCGCACATAAGACCTAGATATTACCTATTCTGACTTATGATAATACTTTGTCTAGAGTGCACATTAGAGTACCATGACAAATGATTGTTATGATTGATCACACACACACACACACACATAAACCCACTCTGTTTAATGTATTGAGCATCAATGATCATTTTCCCGGCAGGGACTGTGGTGATGGGGACAATGTGCATGAAGAGGACAAATTCCTTGCCCGCTACCCTACTCCTCTCCCAGTCACTCTGCAGGAACCGAGCAGAGGGGGCGAAACAGAAGTTCACTACAACTTTCTCGTATGGACCAATACCACCCTGAAAAGGAGAGTGTGTGTGAGAGAGACATTGATGCAGGAATGCATAAACAACTTGACATTATCTCGACATCACTTCCTTTAGACACCAATTTTGATCGACAGTTATTTGATTGGAACAAAACACTCTATATTAACAATTTCGATCCTCATGACAATTAATTATCACCTGGTTTGGAGAAGCAGTTATGCAGCTAGTGAGTGTCCTTGGTACAGACTTGTCCTCTCCTGATTTAATCTCCTGAGCTACTCCACCCTCCTCCAAAATTATAACAAATCCCAGCGATGTTGGACCATTGTTATACAATACTGCTGGCTGAGGATAGATCGGTTTGATATTACTGGTCATATGCCTCCGGTCATCCTTCTGCCTTTCATTCAATTATTGGTGGAACTACCTAAATTTTGGCAAAATACGTATACCTGGAACTTTTCACACTCAAACAGCGTTGAGCCGAAGTTGATGAGTTGCATGTGAGAGTTTCCTGATATGTTGAGCAGCATGAGGGAGCTTGGTCTCACTTGTCCATGCATCCTGAGTTCCATGTAACCAGCACCTTCTAACTCAACACCTGCAATCTCTTCCCACGCTCCCAGTTCCTTGCTGGTGAACTCTATCTGTGGAGAGAGCAGTGTTGAATAATGTCGTAATGACTGATGGTGACATGGAGTACCCACAGATTACACTCACTAATCTTTCAGATCATGTTTTGCACAAATTACCTTTATATTTCTGGAGCAGCCCGGTTCAATTGTTCCTACACAAGGGAAGATCTTGATTGGCTGGTCGCCAGCATAATCTATCCTGAAGTTTCCAGCCCGTTTTCCATTGTTCTTTATGTCAACATATCGTGTGAGAACTAACCCATCTGGTATAGAAATCCCAAAGCTGACTGGAGATTCAAATTCTAGCTTTGGACAAGGGGGCAACCTGGAATGAAAAAGTTATGATTGGCTGCATCTAAATGTTCTGCAAGATCAATCTTCAAGCAATAAAGCATATCTTGGCATTGGATGTGATGCAATAATTTCACTAAGTGATAAATATTCTCAACTCACACAGATATAGGGACAGTGACTGGTTCATTGTCAACAAATACAACTATCTTATCATCTCTCTGAATTTCCTCATTGCAGGTGAAAGTGAGAGTTGCATTGATCAATAAGCCACTTGCTACCAACTGTTCTTCACAGTGTGCTCGTAGAACGAAATACTGGAGATGAAATATCATGAAGCAAAAATTAAGCAAAACAAGATCAATTATTGTGCTTGCCCATGTACTTTTTAAGAGAAATAGTGGAGATTCAGCAATTAAGGGTTCCCTGACCTGAGTTTCTGGGCCACGCAAACGGATCAGCTTTGAATTCTTTGACACATTTTGAAGAGTTATGTCAACATTGAAAGTTGAATTCTTCTGGGCATCTTTGATAAGGATGTTATCTGGGGAGATCTTGATACCACAGTGGACAGTCATCTTATCTATTCAGGTCACATCTTCACTAGAATTGAATATCAACCTATGAATTTTAATATTTCAACATTACTTTTTCCAATCAATTAAAGAAGCGAGGCCCCCACTTTGTTGGGATCCTGATATGTCCACACTTGGAACAAAAAAAGGATTGATAAGGGACAAATAAAAGCAGGCAACTACAATGAATACATGCAGTGAGCATCTTTTTCAACTTGTCATTTTATCATCCAGGTATACAATTGGCTTGATTCACCCTTGACTTTGCGTCACTAATTTCAATCATCAATGTTATGGTCAATGATAAAACCATTAAGTGAGAGTGCTTTAGCCAATATTGGATACGAACTGAATTAAATAGCTTTGCATCAAAATTTTGTTGAGCATTATATGAAGCAACCTTGTGGGGCTTCTCCCCCTGCTGTGCTACATTATACCATCTAAAATTGCAGCTACAATGAAATCGGGCAAGCAAGGATAGGAGTTATCCTACAAGTAGCAACTACTGATTCATGAAGTTAACCTAGACTTAAACTCTTTGCACATTTTTTCCAAAGTCTCAATACTGATTACAAAAGTACAAGATCTTTATCAATTAACAACAAATCAATTAACAATTGTAGGGTTTTTCCCTACTGTCGGCACTGTGCAATCAAGATTCAGCCTGATTCCTTGCCAAGGGTAGGGAGATATCCTACCAATTAACAACAATCCAAGAGTAGAAAGCTAGTTAGTAAAGCTGTTAGTAAAGCGGCCGTAAGCGGAAAAAGTCTGATCATAGATCAGCTGCACCTAAATATAAGACCTTTGAAATGTAAGCGATACTGTAACAATTACGCCTTTCGTCAAATTTGTCATTCGAGTTAAAGCTAAAGATGACAGGCCCAGGCCACAGGCATCAGCCCGAAGCCGGAATTCGATAACTCTGGCAATTGGCAAATGGCTGGAATTTATTCGAATCCCAGATATCCATCAGCTCCTGCCTCCGACTAAGAAGTAACTATGAACTAAAGTAAGGCAGACTCATAGGACATAGTGCCAAACTAGAGCGGGATTAAGCAGGCCCGAGGACGGAAATATATTAAGGAAAACTTTTGAGAGTTAAGTCTAATTAATGACCTAAGTCTTTCAACCACCTACAAGGTTGCTGTTTTCGCGATTAACCTTCAGAATTAGCAAAATAGCAAAAACATTGTTTCAGATTCAACATATAACAGTATTTAATAAGAATTGACGTTTCCGTTTTTCTCCCCAAAGCTCCACTTCTCGCACGGTTCAATTCTGTGCAGTATTACGATATTTCATCATTCGATGGAATGTCGATGATAGTTCATGCCAAATGTCATCTACTGTCCACTGTTTCTTGCGCGCGGCGCGCCTTCATCGAAGGCCGAAACAGTTTTTGTCGTTAACGAGTCGCTGAGTTTGACCTCGGCTTCAATTTCTCGCGCTCGCTTTGTCGATCGATGATAGACCCTGTCTTGTCGGGCGATGCCAGACCGCTGATGCAAGCCGCGAAGGATAAGTTGCGCGCGCGCGACGAAATTCTCCACAGCTCATGGTCTATCATCGATCGACAAGCTTGTATAAAGATTTTACCCTACCGTCGGTGCGCGCGATTTTAATCCGCCCCTTGCCAGGGATAAAATCCCGCCAGCAAGGGTAGGGTGAAATCCTACAATCGACAAGCGCGCGCACGCCGCGCTCCTAGTCATCGTTTCGGCCTTCAGTTGTTACTTGTCAATGAAGGCGGGCGTCTTGTGCGCGAGAAACAGAGGTCTGCAGATGAAATCTGCAGACAAACAAAACAATCATGCTTTGCTCAATATGATGACAGATAACATGAACATCTGAAACAAATTACTTATACTGAATACTAACAGTAACAGTGAACAAAAGTAGTAGTACCACTAAATTACCAGGAATGAAATTAAAATTGAATTTGATTCAATTTCAATTATATCATTGTTCCAGTTCACGTGGGACAGTGTAGAAAAGTGGGCCTTTCTAAATATATGCTTTCAGTTTCATGGTCTTTGGTCGTCATCAAGAAGAAAACTTGCCTGGCGATGCTAGGCCCAGCTTGCCTGGCGATGCTAGGCCCAGCGGCGCGCGCGCAATGAAATTCTCGACAGGGGCTATCATCGACAGCCAAGAATAAAACATGAGCATGGGTTTCATTTTCAACTTTTGCGGCAGCGTCATTGTTTAGCATATCAATAAGCTAATGCTATTGCACAGCAATGTGAATCTGGTAGTGGTGCCATATGTCTGGTGACGTCTAACTCTCACACTGCTTCTGAGTTCTGATTGGACACACACTGATTCTCTGCTGATGGGTTATCATCGTATTCGAAATGTGGTGTAGACCCCTACTCATAGGGGGATGTAGGCACAGTGTGACTGTGTTCGACTGCTTTCCCCTCACCTCCCCTTCCCTCCCTTGACTAGAGTCACATTTATCGAACAACACAAGACCTTCTTAACACCGAGATTTTCATCCAAATGTAAATCCGATACGACCTTGAATGTATCCTCGCCCGGTCCTATATCACTTTTACATATCATGTGGTTGTGCTCTTCCATTCCATACGACTTTTCCTGACAAACATAATCCAGTTTTAACCTCAGCTGATTGCTATTATCCTCTGCTCCATTGTCAACTTTGCTGTTCCGCCCAGCTCCACTGTCCACTTTGCTATTACGTCCGTCTCCACGGTCCACTTTGCTATTCCTTCCAGCTCCACTGTCCACATTATCATCCTTGTTTTGTCCTCGTCGACGTCCTTTCTTCCCTTCACCTGCCCCTCCTCTCCGAGATGACTGCCGTCCTTCTGCCCGTCCACGCCTGACACTTCCATCCTCTTCTGCGAGGAAAAGAGGAGGTTAATGCGAGTACTGTTTGCGGAGATCATGGGTGAACTGCAGGCTGGGATATGAGAACACTCAATGAGAACAAGATTCACAAACCAGATTCAGGGGATTCAGGTGTCGAGGAAAACACCAATGATGTTGACAATCCTTGAGAGGTAACCAATTCTTGGGAAGTTTCTAATTCTGAAATTGAAGAGATGGTCAAAACAAGCCAGAGTAGCTCACTTATTAACTAATTTATTACCGTAATTAAATTCCTATTTTAGTGGTGAAACACTTGATGTTACAATACCTGTCGGTGTGTAATCAGACTCTGACGTTGCAGTAGCATCACTGGGCATATCAGTCAACGTGACAGCAGGAGGATCAATCAATGTTTCTGGGCATTAGAGAATGTTATAGCCGAGATTGGACGGAGAAATGCATGCTCAAATCATGCGATGAATCCTGTCGGTATATTCACCTTCGTGTGAAATGATCTTTACTCCAGGGTATACAGCCCCTTTCTGCTCCTCATAGTTAACCGCGATACTTTGGGCGTGGCAGGGTGCGGCACTTTGGCAAGCCGTGCTGCCGCCACCCATCACATGATATATCACTAGCCCTGCTATCACGAGTAGAAGAATCACGGTGTTGAGGAGTGGCAACCAATTGTACACGCCCCATGATCTGCATCTACAACAACAGGACGAGTGTACTCCATGTATCCGCTCCGATGTACCGTGTGAATCGTTCAGTATGGAGTCAACAGGAACATATACGCGGTCCGTACTGTCCTTCAATGACATGATGGCTTGATCTCAGATCTGAGAATAATATAGATTGATGAAGAGTGATTCCTGCAATAACCGAGAGAAATAAATGAAAATGAACAGTGCGGTAAACAATATAGGTTCTCGATTTTCAACAGCTTTTATAGTACAGAGTTGCGTCATTCAAGACCCCAAGCAGAGTCTAAAGTTGATTTTCACATCAAATTACGACATTTTCCGCGACGGAGCGCGATGAATGAGGCGTTATTGTGATTTGTGTTTTTACAGATATCAGTGCAATGTGTGCAATGTGATCATGATGTAATCAGGAGAGCCGAGATTGATCATTTTCAAGTATACTGGGAGTATATACTTCAACTATATACTTCTACTTCATCAGCTGTGGATTGAAAAGGAAAAGGATTCATGTAGCACAAGGGAAAAAGCCTAGAAGAAACAGAGAGAGTGGAAAATCTAGAACTTCTTCAAAATATGCACAACCACTTTGAAAATGTAAACAGTATGTGTCTCAAAATCCTGGTCTCTCCTGCAGCTGGGCGCCGATGATAAATTCATGGGGTATATGACACCTGATTACTTAATTCAATTACACTGCAGTCTTCCCATCATGATAATCTGCACAACACGGATATTATACATTCCTTAGGCAGGAGGGGTGTACTAATTGAGTGTAGGTTCTGGGATTAATGAAAAACCATACTAGCGTTCCCCTAACCATTTCCATTGGGAGGTAAAACACCAACACTGGAACTTCCAATGACTTTCATGTTTGGAATAAACGGAAACAGGGATTTGAGGGTGAAATGATTGGGTGAGAGACGGGCAGCAGTCAGCACGATACGTATCCTATACAAACCGATTTGATAAGCAACTGGTTTCTTGAGGAATGTTGCAAACGGATAAGATGTTGGAAAGTGAGGTATTTGCCCCGTGAAATTAAACAGCTAGTCACGTGACTGTTGACTACCCGTCCTGTGATTGGCCTATTTATCGTTCCCATGACACCACTGACGTGTTCAACTCAATTGGGAGCTTTGACATGGACATCATGAGCACTGGTGCACGGTCAAATTTCAAAGGGGTTCCAGTTCTAACCCATGGAAAAATGGTTAGGGATACGTGATGACGAAGATATGCTGAAAAACGTGGGCGCATCTGAAGCAAAAATTCAAATTATTGAATCGTGCTGAAAGCAAAAGTCAAAACCACTCATAACGCTGCATTGAAATCAACCCAGCGAGACGATCGAAACACTCCACACACAGTGTGCCACACAACCACACAGACACACACAAACACACACACACACACACAAACACACACACGTAATTAGGTATAATGAAGAAAGGAGAAGCTGGAAAGATGCTGAGGATTCTCGCAACAGGAACAACGCAACACCCGTACCTGACTTCACAAATACCTTCGGTTGGGGTAAATTTTTGAGGCCAAGACATCCAACTTAACAACATTATCAAGCAATTATATGTGACCTTTTTTCCAATGATTGCATTCCCAGCTTTAGAAGTTTGGTAAACTTTGAAGGTCTGTTAACTTTTTTGTTATACGATTGAATTAAAGANGGGTGTCCAAGGGTACTATGAGGTCACTTGGAGCAGTATTATATTCCTATCAATCATGATGGATCTCACAAAGCCTTTTTGTGGAAAAGTTCAAATTGCGTACAACGTAGCCTACGTTGTACGCAATTTGAACTACGTTACGTAGGTTCCAAAATAATTTCAAAAACCTACATGGAGAATCTAAGATAAAATTCGAAAAAGATTGAATAGCGAGCAAATTGAAGCAACATAGAAGTGATTCCCCTACAATGTACAGTATCATCGAGTGGTTTCATTGGGGAGGGATTTCAATCACGTGACAGCGTTTCTTGATTTTCATCGGTTGTATATGAGTTCTCATCATCAATCGCTGTCACATCCAGATCTTTACCGTTCTTTAGAAGTCCCACGCATATTATCGTATCGATTGCGTAGTGCGTACAATAGGCTAATCCCATCCCATTAAATTGGATTTGTTATTCCTGAAATCCCATGGGGTATCTGATCTCCATTTGAAGTAATTTTTCAGATGATGATTGACACCCCATGGGATTTGGATTTCAAATGCGGATCTGGAATCTTGTGTTATATGGTGTATCAGCCATATCATNATTACACTGCAGTCTTCCCATCATGATAATCTGCACAACACGGATATTATACATTCCTTAGGCAGGAGGGGTGTACTAATTGAGTGTAGGTTCTGGGATTAATGAAAAACCATACTAGCGTTCCCCTAACCATTTCCATTGGGAGGTAAAACACCAACACTGGAACTTCCAATGACTTTCATGTTTGGAATAAACGGAAACAGGGATTTGAGGGTGAAATGATTGGGTGAGAGACGGGCAGCAGTCAGCACGATACGTATCCTATACAAACCGATTTGATAAGCAACTGGTTTCTTGAGGAATGTTGCAAACGGATAAGATGTTGGAAAGTGAGGTATTTGCCCTGTGAAATTAAACAGCTAGTCACGTGACTGTTGACTACCCGTCCTGTGATTGGCCTATTTATCGTTCCCATGACACCACTGACGTGTTCAACTCAATTGGGAGCTTTGACATGGACATCATGAGCACTGGTGCACGGTCAAATTTCAAAGGGGTTCCAGTTCTAACCCATGGAAAAATGGTTAGGGATACGTGATGACGAAGATATGCTGAAAAACGTGGGCGCATCTGAAGCAAAAATTCAAATTATTGAATCGTGCTGAAAGCAAAAGTCAAAACCACTCATAACGCTGCATTGAAATCAACCCAGCGAGACGATCGAAACACTCCACACACAGTGTGCCACACAACCACACAGACACACACAAACACACACACACAAACACACACAAACACACACACGTAATTAGGTATAATGAAGAAAAGAGAAGCTGGAAAGATGCTGAGGATTCTCGCAACAGGAACAACGCAACACCCGTACCTGACTTCACAAATACCTTCGGTTGGGGTAAATTTTTGAGGCCAAGACATCCAACTTAACAACATTATCAAGCAATTATATGTGACCTTTTTTCCAATGATTGCATTCCCAGCTTTAGAAGTTTGGTAAACTTTGAAGGTCTGTTAACTTTTTTGTTATACGATTGAATTAAAGATCCGTTATTCTACAGTAATACTATACTGTATATGCTAATGCACTACATTGTGTCCTATACTAATGTCCGTATTACCCAACATGCGATTTAAAGATGAGCTCAACTTTAAATTTAAAGGCGAGTTATAAAAATTTGGCAATTTAAAAATTTGAGGTATTACCCAACAAATTTAAGGTCGACCTTAAATTTAAAGACGACCAAATTTTTACGTAAAGGTGACCTTTAAATTTACTTTTTTTTGGTATTACCCAACGAAGGTCGTCCTTAAACTCCCCCTTATTTCCGGAAAACCGGTTTGACAACTATTTTGATATCTCTTCACCAATATTTCAGGGTTCAGAAACAATCAACTTCCTCCATTGCGTTCCGGTTCGTGTTTATGTTTCGGTTGATTGTTTCGCAGTTCTTCACAATTAACAGCTCTTATACACGTTTTAGCGACTATCTATAGCTAATTATGACATGATGAATAATAATTCGACACCAATTCAGTAATAATAAGCTAAGGAAATTTTTATTTGATGGTACCTTGATTTTCGTACTTTCTATCAAGAAATAAAACCCATCATAACATGATAGCTTGCTTCAGGCTAATGGATGGAATTTCGATAATCTGTAGTATATTGCATACAGCAGACTTCATTGACACCACTTCTCAACGTAAAGTAAGAGTTTATAGGCCCATTGGTGACCGTTGTAATCCTCTGCACCGATGGGACGATACAGAATTTTTTCAGCGATTTAGAATGCGAAAGGATGGATTCCAGTTTGTTTACTCTCTAGTCGAGTCTCAGCTTTGCGAGTTTTCATCTAGACGAAATTCTCCAATTCCCAAAATTCTTCAGCTTGCAATTACCATACGTTGCTATGCGAATGGGGCTTTTCAAATAGACAATGGGGATCTGTTTGGTGTAAGCCAGTCATACGTGTCTAAGACTATTCCACGTGTATCACGAATAATTGCATCTTTGGCTCCTCAACATATAAAATTCCCCACTGGCGATAACCTCAAAGAAGTTCAAAACTTCTTCCTTAGCTACTCGAACTTTCCCGGTGTCTGTGGGGTAGTTGATGGCGTTCATATTCCAATCCAAAGTCCTGGTGGTCAAGACTCCGAACTCTACAGAAACAGAAAAGGCGTATTCAGCATCAATTGCCAAGTTGTATGTGATCACAAACACAAGCTCACGAATGTTGTGGCTCGTTGGCCTGGTAGTGTGCACGATAGTCGTATCTGGAACAATTCGCAGTTGTGTATGGATTTCGAATCTGGCCTTCGAGAAGGTATTCTATTAGGAGACAGTGGCTATCCCCTCTCAAGCCAATTAATGGTTCCATTTGACTATCCCTGCAGTACCAGGATGAAAGGGCGTTTTAATAGAGCTCTCTGTAGGAGTAGGGTGTTTGTTGAGCAGAGTATAGGGAACTGGAAAAGACGATTCCCAATACTTTCAAAAGGGATGAGGTGCAAAGTGGATACAACATTGACAATCATCATAGCTACAGCAGTTTTGAATAACATATGTATTGATTTGAAGCAACCAGTCCCAGGTGGAGGAGTCTCGGTTGTAGAAGGCACCTGCTATGACGATGACCCCTTTCGACCTGGTAAAGACTTCATCTTTGATGGAGAAGATGTACGAGAAACGATTGTATCTCGATTTCAGTAAGAATTTCTCCTGTAAATCTATGACGGCTGAAAATTGAAATTTGCATTTTACAAAACTTAATTATTCTGACAAGTCTCTTTCATTCTTGTTAGGTATTCAGTTAATAATCATTATCATAAGTAATCTTCGCATTTTTTCATGCGAAACATTAAAATATTATATGATCTCTCAGCATCAGGAAATGACAGACATCGACAATGTACATGCGCAGTCGGATGAAGTTGAACCAGTGATTGTTGTCGGGACTGGGAAAAATAAGCAATCTGCTAAAGCAAAGGCCAAGAAAGCAAAAAACTGGAGTGCAGAGGAAACTCGTTGGCTAGTCGATGAAGTCTCCAAGCATCGAACTGTTATTGAGTCCAAAGCCACAAACAGAGGCTTCAGAGAGCTGAATATGAAGAACAATGCCTGGAAAGAAATTGAAAAGGCATACAACAATAAAATATGTTTCACTCCCAGGGCAATTGAAAGCATTAAGGCGAAGTGGGACAATTTGAAGACAGATTGTAAGAAGAAATCGGATGCTCAGAAAAAGCATCTCACTAAAACTGGAGCTGCACCGGACCCGAAGTTGAAACTTTCTGCTATAGAAGAGCGGGTGATGGATATAATGAATGTGGTGAAATCATCACTACAGAATCCATCTGACGATGATGGCGATTGTTTATCAATTTCATACTCCTCTGCCCCCTCCAGTACATCCAATTCGAACACTGGCTCTGATGATCAGATTGACGTAAGTGCTGACGGTGACGATGGAGTTGACGATGTTACTGTGGACGATACAATTGATGAAATAATGATATCCCATGCTCCAAAGGAGCAACTAACCCAAGCTTTCATTACCCCTACCCCAAAGAAGAGGAAAACTGACAGCGGCCGTACACTCACACGAGAGGAGGTTGATGCAGCACAGATAGATATCTGGGATTGTCAGAAGCAACACATGCTAAAAATCCACGAAGCTCAGTTGGACAAAGAGATGCTACACAAGCAACAAATGCTTGAGGATCATAAGTCAAAGATTGACCTGCGCAATTTGCAGAAACAGCAGATGGTTGAGAGACACCAAGCGTACATGGACACGTTAGAACATCTCAGAACTGTCATGCAGCAACAGTGTGGCGGAAACGAGGTCACTGACAAATTCGGGGGCTTTCTACAAAGTCTTCAACAGATGCAGGACTTGGATGAAACTCAGTAATTTGTATCATTTTACTTCAACTTGAACCAATATGTGAGTTGTTTCTTGTCATTGACCATGAGAATCCATGAAAAGGGGTGTTTAAAGGCGACCTTTTTGATTTAAAGTAGCCCATAGGTCATCTTTAAATTTTCGCGATTTAAAGGTGACCTTTACCGAATTTAAAGCTGACCTCGGCCTTAAATTCGTTGGGTAATACCGCATAAAGGTCACCTTTAAAGGTCATCTTTAAATTTAAAGCTCACCTTTATTTTCAGTTTGGGGAATACGAACTCGTCTTTAAATTCATTTAAAGCTCACCTCAGCTTTAAATTTCGTTTAAAGACGACCTTAAATGTTGGGTAATACGGACATTACATTATTTAAATTCCATAAGGAAGTAGAAAATTATTTCAACAATATTATAGGTTAAAAATGAATTTTTGGCAAAATCAGAATACTTATGCACCAATATTGTGGCTATATGGAATTACCACAAAACGCAAGCAACAATTGCGCAAAAGGATCCAATTTTGACGAAAGAATTCTCCCCAAATGCACTTGGTGTAGCAGACTATGCATGTATCCAATTACATGATGTATGCATTGCTTACTCATAAATATACAATCATTTAATTTAGTATGCGGCCTTATGTTACAATATGATAAGTGAGCTATGATGTAATCAGATCGGTGCCCGGAAGTGTCAATGAAAAACCCTCAACAGTACCTATTTAGACTACGTCTATATAAGCTGACAAGGCGAAACGCATCCGTTGGGAAGGGGAAAGAAGGGGATTTCTATACTTGATGATTAAAATGGTAGCATATTCCTGTCAACAGTTGCTGAACCAGTGAACCACAATGAGGGATGGAGGGGTATATGATGGTGGATGAATCTCTGAGAAGGTCTAAGTCCTCAGGTTCATCTCCCTTTTAAACATCATTAATTGAGAGACGTAAGAAAGTGATATGAGATCATTCCACAATCCACATAAGATCATCATCGATGTATGTTAACGAACACGATCTAAAATATGATAAGTTATTATTACTCATCGCTTAAGTATGCTTTGGTCGAGACGCACTAAGTTTCACTAAGGAAGGGGGGTCATAATGACCCTGTCATTGGCACGAAATTAGTCTGAATCAATGGAATAAAGGACCAATATATAGGACCGATAATACCCAACAACATTGAGCAGGATCAGATAAAGAGTAGTGCAGAGTAACGAACCATCCTTATAAATCCAAAACCAGCACACAAAATCAATTGAAAAGCGAAAACAAAAGTGAGCCGATCGGCAGCCATTTCGATACCAGCGCTTGAATCGACGCTCGAAAAGTGTTTTATCACTATGACACCGCCCTATTATAAGCCAATAGGGCAGTTGTGAGGGGCACCACTCGACTAGAGCACAGTAGTTGATGGAAACAGATGAACAATCAGCCATATATAATAGTGATCTTCACGAATCGGGGGGTTAGACGGCACACCCCTTCACATTGTTATAGTCTGTATGGGTGAAACACAACGTCTCCTTACTTCTACTTCTACTACAACTTTTATTACTACTACACGCTGAACACACCCAAGTGGCCAATTCGGACCCTAATATTCATTAAGTTCAATATAAATCTGCTTGTCAACTGATTAGGCCCAGACTATAGCGCATTCGGTACCAATCGGACCCCAATCCAAGACTTTAGTGTGACAACCGACCCCAGGCATTGGATTGTGGGCGTGTACGTGCGTGTGTCGCGGATGAAACTACTTTAGAGGAATGTAGAAACATATCTGTGCAACATTACACTTTTCAGTGCTGATGTAACCGCGAAAAAACTGAAAATTCGTCAGAGTATGTCCGTGTGTTTGAGTAGTATATCGGCTCTCTAATAAGACCTAATTTTGGGATAGAGATTATGACAAATTGGTATTTAATTGTTCCACAATGATGACTGCGCGATGTTACATGATGACACAAACACACACACACACACACACCACACACACGCACACACACNTTCAGTGAGTGTGTGTGTGTGTGTGTGTGTGTGTGTGTGTGTGTGTGTGTGTGTGTGTGTGTGTGTGTGTGTGTGTGTGTGTGTGTGTGTGTGTGTGTGTGTGTGTTCTCTTTCACACATTGTATCACCACATTGTTACAGTTACGTGTGAATTATCACAATAATCATTAACCTAAGAAGAAACGAATGTATACCGAAATATCGTCTTCCGCGCGTAACTGAAACTTCCTGAATTCGAACACGAATATTCTTCTATTTCGAAAATAAAGGGAAGGAAAGATAATTTTCAAAGCTGACAGGAACCAATGAATTTTTCTAGGTATTTGTATGGGGATTAATGATGTAGCGCAAGAATCCCAATGGCATTTGATATATATATTCATCATTAACGAGAGATGAATGAAAAATACGAAGAGAGATAAAGCCATAGAACGTGCGTTACGTCACTTACCCCGTGAGAAACTGAAGAAATGAAGAGAGGTCCGCTTCTCAGAAGCTCACATCATAACAGATAAAAAGAGAGCGTAAAAAACTAAATAGTAAGCATCGTGAAAAATACTGTAGGGTATGTCCCTTAATTGATGTCGGGTTCAATGGAACTGTTATGACAGGCCGACATAAGGGAGTCTTCAGATGATAGCAGTTCGTGAGAAGTCATCAAGGCACGCTTAATTAAGGCCACGGTTGGCCTTATAGATGGTATCCTGAATAGCATCAAAGTAAGCATTGTTAATGTTCGACACATGGAGCATAATATGACGGAGGTATGACAATAAGTGTTTGCACATTTAATACCACACATTGATGTCACCTCCCTCCCAGAGGTAAGTAGAGGGGGTGTTAGGGAATCTGATCACTGTATGAGTGGAGAGTACCGAATTATGATGTGTAACAACTGGATAAAAACAACTCACGTCTGTTTAACACAAGAGTGAAAGTATTCTCGGTGAATCAGACACACATAGTAGCATGGGTTTATTAGAATGACACAAAATTCAAGATGAGAGAATTAACAACATTCAAACCATTATACTTGATAAGATTTAGGTATGCGGACGAGCTTTTTCATCTCAAACGTTGATAAAGTTTCGAGGAACAACAAGTGATTAGTCGTAGAAAATACAATTACAACGGACCGTAATGTGACCGTGGACATAATTCGAAAACAAGAGAGACCCTGAACACCCAGTATCCACACAAAAACACACACACATTCACACAGACACATTCACACAGACACGCACACACACGCATACACACACACGCACGCACACTCACGCACGCACACACAGACACAGGCACAGACACAGACATGACGTCATAAAGAAAAAGTAAGAGTAAAACCCGTTCAAAACGCAAAAGTAAAAACAAGTCATAATGAAACTATTCTAGCGTGCCTTGGATTAACATAGAAATAGGTCATAAGTATATGCCGCTGTAATTGAATAGTACTTATCCTCACTGTCTATGATGCACGACAACCGAAACCTTCGATTTTTAGTGATAAGTGACGTGTGTGACGAAGCAGCATGCCAGCATGCTGTAAAATTTAATTCAAACATAGTTACTCACAGAGTATTGATGTGCAGGTACCGTGAGAATTCATCATTTGACGGCTAGGTGCCAAGTGCCCTCTGCCTCCAACCGCAATCATGACATCCTCACTTTTGTATATTCCCAATTGAAGATGTGAATATGACATCGCTAACAGGGATATGGAACACATTAGACGCGTGAAAAGTTTTGAAAAATTTCCTTGGGCGAGTGCCAATAAATCGTGTGACTTGTGAAACGTGTGTGAAAATTGTAATCAGTCAAGACATTGGAAAGTCACAGCGATTTTTTCAAGCATGTTTAATGTATTATGTATCAATAATGTTTAATATGTTACAGCACAGTAATGATAATTCGTTAACATCGGCTGATGTGGATTATGGGATAAAATGATCGTTAAAATCTGATGAAAAGTTAATTAGAAAACTGAGACAAGGGTCAAAGAAAAACCACTCCCCATTTTGCCCATTAGTCAAAACATGGGTCAAAACTGACGCTAAACGACAAGATTCGTCATTCTGCCATGTTGGGACGAACCACGCCCCTTTTCACATGATTCACACGAGTTCCTTTTTGAAGACATTAACTTGACACACATCTATAATACCTCTACCGTACCGAAGCAGTGGGGCTGGTCAATTCTGAGCGATTGTCGTCCACCATCTTGTGTCTCAACTCCTTGACATGCTGTAACACTTCGGCGTGCTGTCTGTCTAGTGATTCACGACGCTTGTTCAAAACTATTCGGTCATACTGGTTCTCATCAATATTCTCCTTATCATGATCTGAAAATAGTTCCTCAAACACCTCGACGAGTTGTAACCTAGGTTTCACTAGATTACACTAAGTCTAACCTAACGTCATGTTCTGTGGATTTAATTGTGCTAACCTCTCATCAATTTTATTTCGTTGTAGAGATCCTCTACTCTTTTCTCGGTCGCTAGAGTTTCTTGTCGCTGTTCCTCGATTGCTTTTCGCTGATCAAGTATCTCACTGTGCTGAAGAAGAGGTATTAGACCGTTTCTCATCAGGCAGGCAGGTTCAAACAAGAGTTAGGAGTCAAGCCGCTTGAAACGGTCATTTTTGGGGCAAATTCTAACTATAGTAACTATAGTAGTAGTATAAATTCTAACTAAGTCCGAAGTGCGCGCGCGCGTGTCTGTGTAAACACAAACTGCGAAAAAGGACTGCTTGTCTGTAAAAACGCGTTCGCGCCATACACAAATCCCATAGTACATTGCGACAGTCCGAAATAAAAACCGCCAAATTCAACTGGAGCAGTGTTTACTACAATAGCAATGACTCACAATGTCTTTTGTTGCGTTCTTCACAACAGTTTCAAGTTTCTCCTTATCGACTCTATCTTTAGCCTCTTTATCGCGGATGTTGCTAAGTGCCATCTCCGTGTATATGGCGTTGATGTGTCGCGCCCGCTCGCCGTCTTGCTTGTGTTTCAGTGACATCGACTTCACGGCACTCCTGGCCAGATCATGCTGAGCATCCTGGTAATAGAAACACGTTAGTAGCAATTGGGAATGTTGAGATTCTGTCACTACATTTGCATACGCACAATTCGGTCCTGTATTATACACACACAGAGTGCTCTGTCAGTTCTGCAGTCCTAGCAATGGTAATGAGAGCAGTGATTGAATCACAATGTAATACTGCCATTACCATTGCACAAACACACTGCTGAGTGACTAAGGGAATTCAAACCTGAACTCTGATAGTAGCAAAATCCTCTGTCATACAAGAATCGATGTCCTGCTGTCGTCGTAACAGTTCGGCTCTATCTTGTTGAGTTGCTGTCATTGCCTCTTCTCTCTTACGAGATACAAACAACTCGCTGAGATTAAGTTAATGAGTTAATGGCTCGGAGAGTTAATGACGTCAAACCCGTGACAAAAGTAAATGAGGAGGAGCAATTAGAGACTGCTACCTACCGTGCCAGTTCTTGCTCCATGAATCCTTTCTGGGTTTCTATCTCCAATTCCTTTAGTGCAACTTCTTCTATAGCTCCCTTTGTTTCGAGATCTCTGAGTAAAGCTTTCTTCTTGATCTGCAAAAATTTGTTGCTTCAACGCACACATTATCAGTAATCAAAATCAGAAAATCGGCTTGTAGATTTGAGGAGAATACGTCATCAAATCGTGGACTTCACAAATCACAACATGAAGTTACAATATATCACCTCCTCCTCGAGATACTTGAGCTTGTCCTTATGTTCCAACTCGGCCGTGGCTATGAAGTTCTTCCTGGCGGTATCAAGTACCTGTACCTCTCGCAATCTCAGTTCCCTCTTCATTGCTTGTAGTCTGAGGGCCGTGGTTTAAGTGAACTAGCATTGCAACCTAGCATTGTCTGAGTCTGTGGGCTGTGGTACTATAATATGTTAGCGAACACAAGACAACACGAGTGTTTGATCCAAGTGCCAAACCAATTGCAGTAGTGTCAAAGTGGTGAGGACTGTCCAAGCAAAGTGGTGTCAAACAAAGTGGTGTCAAGGAAAGTGCTGTCAAGGAAAGTGCTGCCAAGCAAAGTGTTGTCGAGGAAAGTGCTGTCAAGCAAAGTGGTGTCAAGCAAAATGCCGTCAAGTAAAGTGCTGTCAGGCGGAGTGCTGTCAAGCAAAGTGGTGTCAAGCAAAGTGGTGTCAAGCAAAATGCTGTCAAGGGAAGTGCTTTCAAGGAAAGTGCTGTCA
Source organism: Beroe ovata (assembly GCA_946803715.1). Classification (NCBI taxonomy): domain Eukaryota; kingdom Metazoa; phylum Ctenophora; class Nuda; order Beroida; family Beroidae; genus Beroe; species Beroe ovata. The sequence goes on along the minus strand of CAMPET010000062.1, from coordinate 118,345 downwards.
AGCAAATTGCTGTCAGGCGAAGTGATGTCAAGCAAAGCGCTGTCAGGGAAAGTGCTGTCGAAGAAAGTGGTGTCAAGCAAAGTGTTGCTAAGGGAAGCGCTGCCAAGCAAAGACGAGTCAATATGAGTAGTTCAAGCAAAGTGGTGTCAAGCAAAGTGCTGTCGATCGAAGTGCTGTCAAGGAACGTGGTGTCAAGGAAGGTGGTTTCAAGCAAAGTGGTGTCAAGCAAAATGCTATCAATGAAAGTGGTGTCAAGGAACGTGCTGTAAAGGAACGTGCTGTCAAGGAAAGTGATGCCAAGCAAGGGCTGTCAAGCAAAATGCTGTCAAGGAAAGTGCTGTCAAGCAAAGTGATGTCAAGCGAAGCGCTGTCAAGGAAAGAGCTGTCGAAGAAAGTGGTGTCAAGCAAAGTGTTGGTAAGGGAAGCGCTGCCAAGCAAAGTGGAGTCAATATGAGTAGTTCAAGCAAAGTGGTGTCAAGGAAGGTGCTGTCAAGCAAAGNAAGTGCTGTCAAGCAAAGTGCTGTCAAGCAAAGTGCTGTCAAGCAAAGTGCGTGCTGTCAATATGAGTAGTTCAAGCAAAGTGGTGTCAAGAAAAGATTATGTCAAGGAAAGTGCTTTCGAGAGAAGAAGTGTCAAGGAAAGTGCTGTCAAGGGAGTGCTGTCAAGGAAAGTGCTGTCAAGGAAAGTGCTGTCAAGGAAAGTGGTATCAATGAAAGCTTACGTCGCGCATATACGCACACACAAACATACACACATACTCAGAACTATCTCTCTGCTGTGTCTGTGACAGATTTACCTGAGTCTCTGTTCTGTGAGCTTGTTCTCCTCCGACTGAAGGATCTGTCGGCGTTGTTGCTCCGCCTCACTGAGCAACTGTTGCTCCCTCCTCCACACCTCCTCCTGTTGCTGTAGCTGTGCCGTGTGAGACTTTAGCTCTTCCGCAAGCTGCCTGACACACACACACACATGAGCGTGAGTGCACACTCAGGTCACTTTATCTAAACTTGTCATGACGCACAGCAGATCTATAACACATGTTATAGCACAGCAGATCTATAACACACGGTATAGCCTGGGAGAGATCATGTCTCTCACTATAATCTCACCTTTCCTTGATGTACTCTAATTCCTCCTTATGAATGCGCTCCCTCTCCTTGAGTTGGTAGTTCACCACTTGCTCAGGATAACAGTTGAATATGGGGTAGTCCCCCCTGACGAGCGGGCTGAACGGCTTCATGTGGGCACGCGGGTGTATGTCAGGGGGACACGATTCCCACAGCGAGTACGCATTCGTCACCATTCGGGAAACCAGGACACGGTTACGGTTGTGGAAATAGAACTGAGAAAATACCCGAAATAGGAGTGACGTCATATAGAGTAACGTCATATAGACTATAGAGTCAAATAGGAGTGACGTCATTGTATCAAATATATAGAANAAGTGCTGTCAAGCAAAGTGGTGTCAAGCAAAGTGCTGTCAATGGAAGTGCTGTCAAGCAAAGTGCTGTCAAGCAAAATAGTGTCAAGCAAAGTGGTGTCAAGGAAAATGCTGTCAAGCAAAGTGCTGTCGAGCAAAGTGCTGTCAATATGAGTAGTTCAAGCAAAGTGGTGTCAAGAAAAAAATATGTCAAGGAAAGTGCTTTCAAGAGAAGAAGTGTCAAGGGGAGTGATGTCAAGGGGAGTGATGTCAAGGAAAGTGCTGTCAAGGGAAGCGCTGTCAAGGGGAGTAATGTCAAGGGGAGTGCTGTCAAGGAAAGTGGTATCAATGAAAGCTTACTTATCCCAACGCACGTCGCGCATATACGCACACACAAACATACACACATACTCAGAACTATCTCTTAGCTGTGTCAGTGACAGATATACCTGAGTCTCTGCTCTGTGAGCTTGTTTTCCTCCGACTGAAGGATCTGTCGGCGTTGTTGCTCCGCTTCACTGAGCAACTGTTGCTCCCTCCTCCACACCTCCTCCTGTTGCTGTAGCTGTGCCGTGTGAGACTTTAGCTCCTCCGCAAGCTGCCTGACACACACACACACACATGAACGTGAGGTCACTATATCTAAACTTGTCATGACGCACAGCAGATCTAAAACACACGGTATAGCCTGGGAGAGATCATGTCTCTCACACAGCAGATCTATAACACACGGTATAGCCTGGGAGCGATCATGTCTCTCACTATAATCTCACCTTTCCTTGATGTACTCTAACTCCTCTTTGTGAATGCGCTCCCTCTCCTTGAGTTGGTAGTTCACCACTTGCTCAGGATAACAGTTGAATATGGGGTAGTCCCCCCTGACGAGCGGACTGAACGACTTCAAGTGGGCACGCGGGTGTATGTCAGGGGGGCAAGATTCCCATAGCGAGTACGCATTCGTCACCATTCGGGATACCAGAACACGGTTACGGTTGTGGAAATAGAACTGAGAAAATACCCAAAATAGGAGTGACGTCATTGTATCAAATATATAGAATGAAAATAGGAATAATGTGCGTGTTGTATTGTTCATTTTGTGGAAAATACTGTGTACCTCGAAGTCCTTGATATCAGTACAGTTTAGGAGGACTTGTCGGCTGCAACTGAGGTACACCACTACCAAACACAGCAGATAACCTGGAACATGGTACAACTGAGGTACACCACTACCAAACACAGCAGATAACCTGGAACAAGGCAAACTGAGGTACACCACTACCAAACA
>CAMPET010000062.1:90539-101085 GCA_946803715.1 Beroe ovata | reverse complement strand
ATTCATTTAATAGTCGTTTTGACTAAAGCTTATTTTCTCACGCATTGCATGTGTTTTAAGTTTTATCTTATCAAATTATTTATTTTTATCTGTATATAGGTTTTGTTATGTTAATCAACTGTTGATGATAATTTTTAACTTTTGCATGTATGTTTGACGCAATAAGTTGTTATATAAATGTTTTATTCTGGGTGCCCAGACTGGGGTACTAACTAGTGAAGTCTTGTAGGGATCAGTCTTAAGTGAATATTAGTGTTGATTCATGTCAAAATTATTCAATTCAATTCAATTCAATTCAATATCAAGAATCTAGTACATACATTATACGTTCACAGTTATTTCTTACTCTGTCTTCTTATTTGCTTGGTCAGGATGCCCTCACGTTTTTGATCAGTTGATATTCTGATACAAAACATTATGGGTAGCATTTGTGATTTGTACAAATCAGTAATGAGAGTCCTGCTGATGAAATTTCTTTCATTAGGTCTGAAATAGTTTCAGAGAATGTAAAATGTCCGACTGTAGTGACAATGAAGGTGTTACAGACAAGCAGCTCAAGATAGTAATAGTTGGTGATGGTGCATCTGGAAAAGTAAGTTCTTTGAACTTTATCCATATTCTGTATATCAGGCACACAACATGAAACTGGTGTACATCACTTGATCACCTATGCAGGCAGTTGGTACAGTTCCTTATTATATGCAAGTTATGAATCTGGGATCACATCATATTCAATTGCAATAATATCTGATTATGGTTGCATTTCAGACATCAATAGCTACAAGATATGCACAGAGCAGTTTTGGCAGAGAATATAAGCAGACCCTTGGCGTGGATTTCTTCTTGAAGCGTATTGAACTACCTGGGGAGACACATGTGGCACTCCAAGTGTGGGATATCGGAGGACAGACCCTAGGTGGCTCCATGTTGAACAACTACATCTACGGTGCTCATGTAAGCAGAATGTCAAGATGACATCGGTGTTCATATCAACTTTTTCACCAATTCGATGACTTCTAGCTGAAGAAACATAGTTTATTGTGGTGATAATTTGCTTTTTTTCTCAGGCTGTTCTGTTAGTTTACGACATCACAAACTTACAGAGTTTTGATAACCTTGAGGATTGGTTGGCTGTTGTTAAGAAAACTTGTGTTGATAAGCCTCCAGCTTTAGCTTTGGTGGGCAATAAAAGTGAGTAATCTCCAATCTCCATATAGCCACTGTGTTTCTGAAATGACTTCTTCTAAACTCGATAGTATTGGATGGAATATATTGTTTGAATTTTCTGCTTCACATTTTTACTGTGCAGTCGATTTGGATCACTTGAGAGCAGTTAAGAACGACAAACACCAGAAATTCGCGTCAGACAACAACATGTCATCTCATTTTCTATCAGCAAGGACAGATGACCAGGTAGAGGAAACATTGTACATATTATGTTGTTGTTATATTCATGTTGTTGTTGGAACTGCTATTCCTCAATGCATCATAGTGTCATTTCAATAGCATATGCATCCCTGATTCGATCATTTTGAGCAATGATTGAAATGATGCTTTGAATTATGACGCTATGAATTATGACTGAATCAATGATAGTACATAGCATTCTCATCGCCAATTCGAATGATCGATAAAGCATGTAAAATCGTGGGAATTTAAAACTACTTTTTATTCTTTGTGGCTTTCATCTACTCAAAGTTAAAGTCGGATCACAAGTTTTTTCACACTACTTTTCCTAGGTCTCACTGATGTTTAAGAAAGTGGCAGCCCAAGTCTTGGGTTTCAAGTTGACAAAACAGGAGGTCGAAAGTCAGCAGACGGTGGTCAAAGCGGAGATCGTGAAGTACTCCAACTTAGAACCTCCCCGATCTGCGGCAAGCAACCAGCAGCGGAGTGCTCTGTGCTCTATTCAATAGCATTTGTTCAGTTTCACAGACACAAACACACACAGCGTGTGTGTGTGCGCAGAATCATCTAGTGAATGATATATGTATGTGTGGGAAAAGCAAGGTTTAAATTCGCTGTGACAAGCAGTGACTATAATCGAAATAGGAGTCAAAGTGTAGCGTTGTTTTGTACAGTTTTGTATTGATGTAGTATCTGTGTTGTTGATGTCACATATTATACTGACACTCCGTCGAGGCTATCATTTTATGTAGATACTGCATGGTAATTAGGGACTGTTAGGCACTCATTAATGATTAAATTATCAGAATATCCTTCCCCCGTGCTCCACTATGAAACAGCGAAAATGCAATATGTCATTAGTGTCAAAACTTTGTCAACCATGTGGAAAGGCGATTTCATAATAGATGATGGTAAATTCTAGACTGTTTTAGTCATGCATTTAAATAGATAACTTATTATTCTATATCCCGTGATATGATTTTGATGTGTTGTGTTTAAAACGGTAGATATATGCAGTCTGGTTATCGCAAGAGCGCCATTTCAGTGCCGTTAAAATTGCTACAGATTTTCTGATGCTCGTTGATCTTAATAGAAATATTGATTTTGATATAAACACGTTAAAAACGTCCAAAATTTCAATAGATATTCATCCTGATAAAATTCTACATTTGCTGTTATTTGACTGTTACCTCGTGTTAAACTGGAAATCCTTATCAATGTGCCTGGAATTTGGTTTCAGTATTTATTAAACGATCTTCATTTGTATTTGAAAACCCATTTGCAAATTTCGATAACTTGAAAGTGTGGCGTTTGATTTTTTCGTTTCCGGATTCGTAGCAGCAAAAATAGAAACACAAGATCGGAGAAAGGTTTCACTCACAAGTTATTTATTTGATCATTCGCCGGTTTAACCGATGTATGCATATTGGAAATAAGGACGAGACAAGTTGAAATAGCAAGGATAGTTGAAATAGTGATATAACATTGGACATTGGACAAGGCCGTAAAATGCTGCATTTCCAGTTTACGATAGGTACCGAGTTATTAATAACCCGTGCAATGTAAAATTCAAGTGTAAATGACTGTAATTAGCAAAGACCATTGCACGTTTTGTTACCGAAGTCTTCCGACAAGGGAAAGGCACTGTTTTTCGCGCATTTATCGTGTGATAGTGAATATAATATTGAACCCGGTGTTTTATTTTAATGAAAATGAATAAATTAAAATTGTTTACACCACTCCTCTTTCCGGCCTGCATTCCTGTAATTGCAGTTATTGGAGTGGAGAACAAGTATTGCGATTTAGTTTTCTCAGTTTTCACACACTTCGCATCTCATGTCTCATATAAAATAGTCGTGCAGTGCGTTTCTTTTTGCTTCTCAAGATTTCTTATTTCCATCTTCTTCATACACGTTGCCGAGCTTGTGACATAAGATACTTGCTAAAAACAGAACCGACAATCAGGGACTTATGTTCATATTCCCCTTTCTCACATCCCGTGACGTTGGAAAATGGAAAGTATGTTAGGAAATACTTCCAATTTCCATTCACATTGCACCTCCTGCCTCAATTCGCCTTTGCCTGTGGCTCGGTCATAGATTTTATACACGTCCTTGGTACGCGCGGAAAATCTTGCAAATAAAAAGCACATTTTGTTTGTCTGCAGTGTGACGATCTGATGCGCGCCGCGCGCGACTATTTTCACAATGATTGTGGTCTTATTGAAAACAAACTCTGACATAACTTGGAATGACATGCTGATTTCTGCATTGATGTTAAAAACAATTGGATTCTTATCTATTTTGATATAATTCGAAGAGAAAACGCTTATTTGGATAAAATTGTTGCATATTAACCGCAACGGATTGGGAATTGACAATTCCTCGCACTTCGCTGGAAAATTCCTCATCGCTGAACAGAGTTCATGTCAGGAACAACATTGACGAGAAACAGTTGCAGTTTCAAGGTTTTCGGGTGTTGTTTAACACCAACGTACGGTCTATTGGATTGATGTGATGAACAGAAGACCTATCACGGGTCTGCATTCCAAGTATAGAGCTGTTCATTGTAGTCCTATCTACGGCTGATTCGTACCTCTGGTCTAGATGCAGAATATCCACCTGAAATATTGGTCATGTCAGTTTTCTCTCTCAATCTCGTATTTCTCCCACCCACTTTAAATGTTCACGGTATACATTCTGTTATGTCGATGTACCCCAATATTCTATTACCCATCACTGAAGTTACAAAATAGGTGCTAGTACCTAATAACCTAAAACCTTCCAGTTGCACCTTTCTATAACTAGAATGTACCTTTATGAAGCTTACTGTTATAACCCTGAAACTATATAATGTGTTCTGCAACATTCCCTGCAGAAGCTATTATTCCGTTAGTGATTTGAATTCTTCTAAATTTTGACGATAAGTCCGCCAGTTGGACAATAACCCAGTGACGGTTTAACTTTGATGTCTGGTTTCTTCAAACTGACTCTTGGCCCCATCATACATTAAAATAATCGAAAAAACGCAGCTCAATTAATTAGGAGGTAGAAACCTATCCGCATTGGTCTATTCAATATGGCAGTTACAGCGAGCGATAGGTTCCGTAGCTGGCCACGCCAATTTCCTGTGATCTGGACGTACCGTAGCGAACAATATATGTGTATCAGAGACGCGAGCGATGGTCTGAAGTAACCGTGAAACCTGATTAAAGTGGTCTACAGCCATGGGCAGTTGGCTATTGCACGCCGTCTGTACATTCCTCGAAAACGTGCACATGATAATAATGATTTCCCTAAATTCCGTTAATTCCTTGAACAACGATTCGAAGCTACAAGTCCCTACTTTTTCTCTTTATAATCCTGCTAACTTTCTAATCATCTTATGTTATAGAGACTATGGCGAATAGTCGTCACTCGTCATTACCACGCCCGTATTGCCAGGAAGAACAAGCGTGCTTATCCTTTGATTGATGAGTGAGTGTGTACCATATTGCTTTATTTTGATGTAAATGTGGCCTAGTGATGGGTGGTGTTCTTCATTACATCATTTCGCAATTTTGTCATACAAATTACTGCTCGTCTAAACAGCTTGTCAGAACAATGTCCTTACTCATTCATCATCATAGTGATGAAAATAGCAACAAGATATGGTAACATTTGTTAGTCGTATCATTCTAGCCAAATAAGGTCATAGAATCCCTCTATTATGCCCATAAATGGATGAGTTCGTCATCCATCGAATTCGTCATCCATCGAATTCGCTATTCGAGTTGATATGATTAAGGGAATATTGCGTCACAACTATGGTCTTGAGATCATCTATATCAACAACACCGCTCATTGATAACGTTTTGTCATAACTTTCCGATCGAATTTCCGAGTTGTTTGTCCGCATTCCATGACCTGGCAGATCGTAATTTGCTCGCAGTTTATTACTCAACTCCCTGACACGTGCCATGGAGCAATCAGGCTCAGACAGTGTCAGTATATGGCGATATAATGGCGGATCAATCGCGTGATATGTCGCGATTCTACACAGCCTGACGTGAGCAAATCCATTGCAGAAATTGCGACGTTAATTGATTCAATTAACAACATCATTAACATACTAGATATCCGCGTGCATGTTACTGTTACAAGCCGCACGGTACCTATAGTTGCAATGCGATGAGAGAGAAATTGATGGCGGATAAGTATTGTAATCCATGACTTGTTCCCAACTTAGCCTCTGTAAATGACTCAGTAGAAGTTGGACGTATCACTATATTGGAGGTTGTTGCTCTGATTATACAGTCAATTGCGTTAAACTCGAGGTAGTACAAGATCATATCACGTTTGTTTATCCTGTCGCGATTGTTTTAATCGGATCATATGATAATAGACTCAACTAAGTTACCATTATATTATGTTGTATGCAACGGAAGTTGACGTTAATTACACTCATTTGAATTTCGACTAAACAATACCGTACAACCCCGTCCCAATTCCAACCTTTTTTCCGGTTAAAGCCATCTTCTTTAATACCTTATTGATCTTAATCAATATCAGTCATCTTCGATGACGCGCATATTTTGATGTCTGTACTGTTGTAATACTGTAATTTCCACTGTACTTCACAACCTGATTCTATATGTCAGATGGGAAATAAGTCCGCACTGTTATACATGTAAACAGACAACAAGGTCTCTAAATGACGAGTGAATTAACGCAGATTAAACATAATTCTCGATGTACACGTATAGGCGCGCGCGGCGTGATACAAAGTCACACGCTACTGAGAGGGGTGTTTACTATACACATTGGGTACTGGTATGCCCTGCAGACCGCGATATAAGCCAGAGTGTCGGTCCTCCGGACGAGAGACTCGCCAGACATCATCACTACCTGTACTGGTCACGTGTCACATGACACTCACCAATCACCATGGATACCGCGTGACCAATCACGCGAGGATGTTTAACTGTAAGACGGGAAATCGGTTTGCTAATCTGGGCTAGATGTCGTGTGGTCCTTATTGTGATGGATATGCAGTACTGTATGCTAAGACATAAATTGTGACCTCTCTATACCATATGCTTCATTGCACGGCCATATTACATATTCACAGACAGCAAAACTGTTACAAGACAGCAAAACTGTTACAACCTCATCACATAATTGAAGATAATTACGTTAAACTTTGTTTCTCGGTCTCTCAGTCGATTGTTTAGCTAGGCTTGACCGAGATGCCCGAATTCCGTTCAGCTGTATTTTGCAGCAAATATCCACAGCCCTAGGTCGTCCATGTCACAGGAAAATATACGATATCAGAGCATTTCTCTCTCTTTTCGCAGTTTAGAATAGGCGATTGTGAGAATCTTTATATATAGTTGGACTGCCGCCCCGTTACCTTTGATACACACACACACACACACACACAGACACACAACCACACAACCACACACACACACAAAAATCAGAGAGAAATGTCACTTTTATACGCACCAAACTCACTCACACAGACACAGACACATACACACAGACTGTGTACCTAATTCTAACTAGACAGTGGGGGCAGAGGGTACCANACACAACCACACACACTCACACACACAACCTCACACACTCACACACACACTCATACACACACTCACACACACACACCCATAAACACACACACACACACACACACAGTGTTGGGAAGAAGAAATGACGGAGATCCATGTCCCGACACATTTGCCACATAAAATTACCATCACATTTACAGCAGGGGCTAGCCAACCATAAATTCACGGTCATACGAAGGAGAATCAAGTGGAAAAGAGCTCGGCACTCGAGTGGAACTGAACATTTCAAAGGGAATTCGAAATGCTATATAGCTGATCGATGTGCCGAACTCCAATCCGACTATTCCCCAGACTCAATCAAACACGCTCCGTGTTGTTCACCCGGTACTCAAATATGTTCATGCGTGCATGTGCAGCATTTGCGTGATAGTTATTATCACAAACACACACACACACATGTAACATATGATTTCCATGTTCATAATGCCGAAATAATCCATATCGAATAACATAATCTTATACCCCCGCTGTCATATATATTACACGGTATATCATATATATAGTGCAGTGGTATTTATTGTAGTTTGAGAATGAGTAGCGACTCTTTTCATGTGGCGGCGAGGAACACCAAAGCGAAAAAGTCCTCGCTTTGCTATAAAGTAATATCCCCGCGGTCTTTCGGGAATATCGAATANTATAACGATTTCATTAGTTGTGAGGTGCATTGAATACACCGCAACCTATAACAGTGACAGTGGGCTGCACTCCTTTGGTATGCATTGTGTTTCACGGCTGATACCTAGATTTTGTTTGAAACTCCTTAACACACAGACACAGACACAGTCACAGAGACACAGACACAGTCACAGTCACACAAACTATAACAGGAAGTTTAGGCTCGGCTTTCATCCTATCAGGATTATATTCTCGGTAGTATGATGAAGCTGCTCATCTCACCCCACTCCCCGGGAGAGACGGGAACTCTATCGGTATAAGAGATCGAACAACTCCCCAGCTTCCACAAAAATTTCCATATCGGCATATCGTTTGAACCCCCAGCAGCTACAGTTAGGATACACCCCGCGCTATATATCCCCGTTTGTCCCATTGGTACCACCGTGATGTTCCCCCCGCCCCTCGAGATCACTGTCCGTCACGTGACTCAAGGTGGCAGTTACGCGAAAAGGGGCAGCAAGTTGGGTGTCGCCGGGTTACTGTGTTTCACGTGCGCGGCTTTATAGTTTTGTGATTGTTGATCATCTCTATTATAAAAACCAAGGAGATCATAGGCTTATTCGCCTGTTTATACGTGAGGATGAAATAGGCTGATGCTCTCGCAGGGAGCTGATTGCTGTTTCGTGTATGTAACCATCCTGGAGCTATATTTCGTGGAATGTCAATGTTTGGGTGTCACCACACGTATGATGAACCCTCACCCAGATATTATACTCCCCCCGACAATTACTCCACCCTCCTCTGTCTCCTAGAGAGATGACAAACACTGTTTGGGATTTTGGTTGTGTTTCGTACCGTATACAGATACGTTCTTTCCGAATCCCTTTATCCGTTCATTTTGATTTAGCGCGGTCTTTATAGTGTCACACTTTGCTGATATACTCATTTCACATTATAACGAGAGCGTTGCACTTATAAGTGACGAAATTCCGCCTATTGAAGCGATTGCCTCATCGATTCGGTACGGTTGCAACCTATGAGAGCCAAGATACTCGATATTCTCACACTTCTATCGTCCTGAAGTTATACGTAGTGCACTGCAGTTGGTGAAAATCTCATAGAATCACAATATACGTCAAATTCCAATACCTGTGAGTTTTTTTACCTTATGCTCGAATATTATTCGCGATGCAATGATATTTATGCAGTCATGAACTGTAACATATGATTACACAATTATATTTATTCAACACATAATACTGCCCCCATTCCGCCAGTGGCAAATCCGTCAGTGGCAAATCCTGCCATTTGGCGCGAGCCTACTGGCGTTCAGGGTAGTCAAAAAGGAAGCTTAGGAGACGCCATTTGAAACAGTTTTTGCTACATGATACTGTCAATATATGGCGATTTCATTGTGGTATGTTATTGTTGCCTTATTGCTGCATCGACACCGTGACAAATTGCCTATAATATGTTGAATTCAGTGTGATTGAAAAAAGATCATATACCTAGTATCTTTATCATGACCGAAATGCCGTTATGAGTAGCGTAAAATAAGTCACGTATAATGATAATCGAATATAGCTCTACTCTATATTGTCAGGGAATCATGCCACGTTTTCAACCTCGCCCATTATTATAATGCGACACTGTCAGTACGTGTGCTATTTTTAGCATATGATTAACTCCATGCACGTGCAAGGAATGTGAAATATTTCCCTGGGACACGTGTAACGTGGCCCGTGAGACCGTGTCACACATCGTGTGATGGTGATGGAAAATGAACGTGAAAATAACTTTCCAGAAGCAGAGCTGCTCCAATAATCACAATAACGCACGTGCAGCTTTATCTATTGTAGTGTCTGTGTCAATGTATTCCGAACTTCGATTTCCTGCTGACATTTGAACATTGACAGCCTCCTTACCGCTGGCGGTCCGCTGCATACCATTCGTGCCACCTTAATCGCACCACAAATGATATCAATCCGATATCATTTGATAGGTAAACCAATCTTATATAAACAAACTATTCGCTTGAATGTACTTTCTACTTCACTTTTAAACGTGCTTTACTACTGTTATGTACTATTTCTTAATCATTATGTAACGTTTTTTCAAAAACTATTTCTTTCCTGCCAAGTAAGTTATGTAGAGAAATACTTTTCAACACATTTTTATCAGTACTTAGTATTGCAATTAATCAACTATTACGATAAAATGCGAATTCGATGAATTTTTGAACTTACCTCATTGGAGTTTATACACACTGTAAACCCAGCTTTATTTCTGTGTTTCCCTCAAATACGGACATTTTCACAGTTTATTCACAGTTTAATTCAGAATATTGAACCTCCATTTGCTTTTGCAGATACTCATTTAAATTGTGGAACATATCATTGTTTTAGTGGACCATGATGACAAGTAATTTGACTTTGAATCTAGATTCTAGACTACTGCAGGTTCCAGGACACTGGTTACAGGGAGGCTACAGTTAGCCCATTTACAATAATCGATCTAATCCCACACACAGTCACACACACCTTGAATGATAATACTACTGCAGTCAGCAGCTACTGGATAGTCAGCAGCCACTGGATAGCTACAGTCAGCAGCTACTGGATAGTCAGCAGCTGCAGAATAGGCTATATAGTCGTGTATCCGCTATGCATGGTAAATCTGAGATAATATTCTAGTGACTTCCATACCACTCTACGATTCGAAGGAACCTATACGATTTGTCACAATAGCAAGATCATCACGTATTGATTGGTTGTTCAAACAAGGAACGTACGTTATTGAGCCGGGAGCCCATTTTCCTATCCACAGACCCATAATCCATGACCGGTCTTCTAATGATCCTTCACTGAAATTCAGTTGAAATATCGTTGTCCGAATTTCGACTTTTGCGTGTGTGTG
>CAMPET010000062.1:67238-87001 GCA_946803715.1 Beroe ovata | reverse complement strand
GTGTGTGTGTGTGTTCGCGTAAATGGGTTTAGTTGTTTGTGAAGATAATGTTGACGAGTTGGGTTTGTGGTAAGCAAAATTGAACAATTTCTATGAGATACGAATATTGAATAACCAATGAACCTATTTAATGACAAGCTATATCACAATTTTTACAACCTATTTCTCTCAAAATAAAATTAAGAACATTTTTGCTTATCTACATAACCTCCTGATGATTGAAGTATCTTTATACCGACAAATTGCCGTTAGAATTGAAATCAGATTAGATATCTATTATTTTGGAATGCACTTTTAATTTCATTGCATCTTTACCGCTTATCGTCTCAAGACCAGGATTAAATCATATACCACAACAAATAAATGAGCGAAAAAAGGATAATTTTATTTTGGAGATATATATCGAATGATAATCGGATCGTATGCGGTTTAGTTTCCCTATATTGTACTATTATGATAGTGACTTGTACGCTGTAACCATTGCCATGGGAAAAGAGGGGCGAGAATCGAAATTCCTCGATTGCTATTTTTCATTCCGTTCTGTGATCTACAATTTTGCATGGAAATTCGTAAGATATACGATTTCGTTGTTTCCACTGGCATACTATAAGTGATTTGAGAAAGTTGTCGATACTCGCTGGAGAAAGAAGACTTTACCTCTGAATCTCAATGACATGAATATTGCAAATATTTTAAGGCAGGTACCTATTACGTGTGCGCCCTATTTTGTCACACATCATGATCTCAGTAATGGCGACCTGTTTGTGCATTAACACTTGATTTATCGGACCATCATCAAAATATTTTTCATAACTTTATTATGCGTGAGTGTTTAAAATGGTGTTTTATTGATACGCTATTATCGTAGTACTAACATCTCAATTCAATTCCATTTCTGATGCAATTCATCCTTGCTTGCTTTCTGAACTATATTTTGATTTATCTGTTATTCTATTTGGCAAGATGACACGCGTTTATTGAGGCTACTATAAATGTCCTGCTGACCTCAGGAGACAACAGCCATTTCTCATCAGATGTCATCAGTCATTGTTTCCAAATCACACAGGTGGAGCATAATCATGGCTGAATATCATATTCTGTATAAGTATGTCGTCGTCTCATATACAGATGAGTATCATAATTTCAATTTGGTATGATAATTCGTTGATATGATAATTCGTTATTATAGCTTAATTAGATTAATCACGGTTGAGAGACTGCTACGTCCAGATCAAGTTGTTATCTCATTTACGACATTCATGCAGTGTTTCTGATTGGAAATTCTCCGAAAAACGGCCCAAATTATCGAACACTGCGGCATTTGTACCAGTCTGGTGTTTGCTACAACCATTGGGGCGTGAAGGTCACGTGACCATCAAAAATATCACGTGATCACCCATGATCACCCGTGTGTGTGTGTGGAGAGCTGTAATTCCACACTGAATATGGTGTTAATGATGATTATATACGGCAAAAACATAGTCTAGAGACACTTGACGCAATGCACAACGATGATAACCTCTTTCGTTATCTTAAGTTATTGACACGAAATTATTTCATAAGTCCCCTTGAAAGTGAAACGCATACAGTTTCTGATATGCTTGTATTGGATGCAAAATTTAGTTAACTTTTACTATTATATTGTTAAGGCACAAAAGGCATTTCTAATCGATTTATTGACCACTCCATCACATTAGACAATCTTTGTGTCATTGTTCGATCGTGTGGATGGCACAAGTGTGACAACTGTGGCTTGACCTAAGTTGACCGCCGTAACAAAGTACTTGGCACGATGATATGTACTTAATCCTGCTTGCTTTATTAGGATCGAGTGCCGTTCATTTTGTGCATTATGTGCAGAATTCAGACAAAGTGATTTTGTTTATTGTTAAAATTCGTTTGCAAACATAAAATGCTCGATGCTCACTTGTTTCAACGGAATAATGGGAAAGAAGGTTCTTTTCCAGATGAAACGATTTAAAGCGAGAATATATCGACGTAATGACACCTGTAAAGCTATAATGACACTTTGTCATCACTATAATTACCAAATGACAGATGCCCATTGTGACATAATATTAGCCAATAGGAGGGCTAAAGATGACTAAAGGGCGTGGCCCTCCAGATGATTTGTGACAAAAATTTATCCCATCGCAAAAACTTATCAAATCAAATGAATTTTAGACTTTTCATAGCGTGATGTTTCGCCCAGAATAGGATTAACGATATAGCTGTTTCCCAGCCCGCAAACGACATGATTTATACCACAAACTAGCTATTTTGCTAGATAATGAGTTTGTGTCATTGACACAGGATAGTGTTGGGGTGGAGTTATAACACGATAAATGAAATCACGTTTACTGCTCACCAAGAATCACGTTGCGGTAGATTTTAGTGAAGTGTCCAAGTATACTGTACTTACACACTGTACTTACACATACTCTACTTACACACTGTACTTACACACTTCACGAAGTAAAATGTTTCCCTATGGTGAACTGCAACAGTTCACCTTAGGAGGACCTTTTAATTTGTTCTAATTTCAAAAAAAAGGCATTGCAAGATTTTCGGTCACAACGGCCATAGTTTGACTGTAACATGTTAGCATGATGTCCTATTGTCCTAAAATTATAAAGAGTGGAGCCATTGCCCATCAGGATCGGAATGAATATTTCGGAGTTTCATGGTGCCCAAATCTATGAAATGGTGCGGTTATGCAAATCACATTGCTTCGTACTGCTGTGAGCCCCACAACCCTTTTTAGAGATGCGGTTTATAACGTGGCCTGATTAGGAATGAGAATATGGTCTCTCGCATCAGCTTGAAGAGGAGGCCCCCCTTTGCGGGGTTGTGCAGTATTATATATAGCGTGAACTGTGAGCATGTACACACACACACACATACCTACACCCACACGGCACAAATCCTAAATCAAATTCGATTTTGGTACATGGCATTTGTCACTTTTTCATTTTCGGTAACTGCGTTAATATTGCCGTATGTTTCTCGAAAACGTGACAAATTATATAGCTAAGAGATATATTCAACTAATGTTTTCTCCCATCTGGTGTTTTCAGGCAAATGGGATTTGCAGAAGGGCACATTATTCTTTCCCGATCAATTTTTGGCAAATTTCCAGGGGCTGGAAAGATGATAACACAGATCCACGAACAAAACGCAGACAGCACACACATAGGCACAGACACAGCGTCCCACAGGCCACACACAAACACACACAAACACACACAGACACACACACACACAAGTGTATCGGTTGTAGAAATGAATCCTAAATCATTAGCCCTGCCCCGCCCTTACTTGCAGGCGTTGTACACAGCCCCAATACAGGAGTTTGTGGGCATCCCTCTATATCGCTCTATAACAATGTAGTACGAGATTCTAGATAGGATCTCGCTACCACTGCGGCTACAGCGTCCCGCGCTAACCTAGTTTGTCTGTCTGACTCACAAACTACCCCTCTGTCAGAGGGTGGCATTTCAACAGTGGGGTCTAATCATTGGGTAATGAGATTTGCATTGTTTCCCAGGTCTAGTGTATATTTTACTGAGTTATATGTTATGATAATAGTGTCACAACAAGGACTGCCTTTCTATAGTGTCCTAGATAGTCCTTTGCCCTGTGGTATGATGATAATATGCCCAGCTTAACTATAGGTATTTTAGGTATCCTCTGTGTGTGTTTGTGTGTGTGTGTNTTTGTGTGTTTGTGTTTGTGTTTGTGTGTTTGTGTGTGTGTGTGTGTGTGTGTGCGTGTGTGTGTGTGTGTGTATGTGTGTGTGTACATTAGTACTATTTAAGACAGGGTCTACTTCAAAGCTTTAAACAATGTTTCCATTCCGCAAATGTGGATTATAGATAGCTATTTCAAGTCGACAACTAACATTTTTCGTCGATCCGACTTTCATGCTTGAACTTCTATTCAATACTTTTTAATATCTGATCTGTATAACGTGCTGATTCGTTGACGTACAGAAAAGTTTACTGTTCGCGATGTGACAGCTTTATGGTGGAAATGAATCCTGCAACTAGCCTATAAAAACCACGACAGAACCATGATTCACTTACGAGCCCTGTATTAGAGGGCTCCTGAAATTGGTTACCAGTTTTTTTACGAAGTAATCCAATCAAACTATTCTGTGGCTGATACTTTATTAAGTTGTTACTTCATATTTTTCCCACAGATCACAGATATGATGCCAGCGCCCGACTCTCAGCACCATTATACCATAGAGTTGTTGTTGATGTGATTAGGCACTGCCTTGAGTTAGAGCATCATGAGATGGGGGCAGAATATTATATCTTTGCCATTGTTTGAAATTGCCACACTTTTGACTGATCATTGTTAGGTATATATGTAACCTCATCTGCATATTATGTGCATTAATAAACGCCCACCCGTTGACTGATTAGTTTACTAGGTAGACGCTTACGATTAAGAGTTGCTATTGCCGCGATACCCTGCTTTCTAAGTTACGTCTAGAAACTTTGTCTAAAATATCTAGTTTCTCAGGGCCAAACTTTTGTAGTCTGGATCACAGTGTTTTCGGCCAATTTCATTCACTGGTGATCAATCATCTTAATTACTCACACATAGCTGCAACTTCAGTGGTTTTTCACGGCAGTGGCAGCTAATCAACATGCACCGAGAATTCCTGACATTTGATGTCTGCATCACACATTAACTTTGGTAGACAATCGCTATTTGCGTCTGCTCGGAGCTTCCCGCGCAAGTAGGAGCTGTCCCTAACATTGTCCTCTCTGTGAGTTGCTTTGAAAACAATCTCCAGCGAAACAAACGCATGCACACACACACACACAAACACACAAAAACACACACACACACACACACACACACACACACACACACACACACTGAGGAAGAGGGAGGGACACATTGTTAGACGATGGACATTGGACATCTCACAGAAAGGTGATGCAGATACACACATATGCGCTTTGACAAGTCACCGCCGCAGTTCAAATACACAACTGATACATGTCATCCTTTAATTAGCTACGAGAGCTGCTAGATGTGCCGCTTTCCATCGCTGGAACTTCATCAACGGTTCTTCCTCTTCTTGTTCTTTCAGTGTGCTTGAGGTTGATTTTTCCTGTGACAGCTGATATCTCAATCAAGTGCCTAGGTAGATTTTGAGCGCTTCATCAGAACAACAACTTGCTCGATCTTTATGTTGGGGTTGGGAGGAGGGGGAGAGACTTCTCTCAGATCAATGATGTTCACACGTTGTTATACTGCACTGTTATAGTGCCGATGATTCATCTCTGTCATGCAGTTGAAAAATGTGTGACTCATTTGTGCTCCAATATGTGAGTAACACAGTGTGGTAATGAATTATTATATTACACTGCATTCTCGGTATGCAGCTGCTGTTCATTTGTCGCTATTGAGTCATATGAGATTAACCTGTGGCATTGTGTTTTTTGGTTTGATCTACAGTTTTTGCCTGTTACTTTTTAGTCGGTTTACTTCTTGTCTCTTTTTGTTAACCCAAAAATAGTAGGGAAGCGTCGTTTGGAATTCCGATATTCAATCTTTATTTCCTTCATGAAACCAACGATCAATAATGACATCGTGCGAATGTGTAATTTGGGACAATGAACATCAAACACGCAAGGTATACCAGTAGGGCGCAAGGTATACCTGTACGACGTACGTATACCTTCTGTTATAGCTGCACGTTGGAACAGGGACAAGACTGTCGTGAGGCAGCATAACTTCTAGACATGCAACTCTGCCCAGCTGTTACACCCTGTTACACATTACAACACGCGTTCATCACCTCTCCTACAGATAGACACTATCCAGGGATTTCAATACCCAGCAGCCCTTGACCTACACGACACGTACATTATCTGTGTTCTCTTCCTTCTTCCAAGACGTATACTGCAGATTATTGAGAAGAAGCTTTGCTAGAATTGAAAGCCCTTCCGGGAAGGCTAACTAAAGTTGCTTTCATGAGGTACTTATGGGTGAAATGATCTTCTTCCATTGGTTGTGCTATACCTATACTTTTCATGGTATGCGATTCAACTAGGTTTAACTAAATATAGTGTGCTACTATTCTAGGTCTCACTTATCGGTCATCGTTTCTATACTACAGTAACGTACAGTCCAACATAAGGTACAGCATTTTTCCCGAATTCCAGTGATACTAATATGTAGACACTGTTCGTGCCATTGTTACAATACAGCATGAAGATGATGAACCGAAATTAGAATGTTGAATAATGGTGGATTATTTTTTGCCAAAAAAAGGTGTCGGGGGAAGTGAGGGAGGAAACACATCTAGCACCCCCGAAAACAGGCATTACTTTTGATAGACAATAACATAGAAACACACATGCAACATATTTTCTCCCTAATTTGTCACCTGAGATATGTCAAGTCCGAGCATATGTTAGCATGTTGGTACATATCTACCCTCATAGACTTCTTGAGGGACAGAACATCAGGAACTGTTCACTACCTGAGTACCTGAAATAGGAGAAAGTCACGTTTGAGCCCCAACTACATCCCATACTTCTCCACTAAGCTTCCCTGTCTAGTAGTGTTGTGTCGTTTCATTATATTGCATCTTATCAATTCTTTTTGTGTTTCTTTTCACCTAAACTAATTTTTTTCTGAGCTTGGAATCAAAGAAAGGAATCTGAGCTGTAGACATGCAGGCAGCACTAGGGAGTCGGAGAGAACACGTTTAGTAATAACAACAACAAATATAACAACAACAAATATAACAACAACACATAGAACAATAACGCCCATCATCTATGCTTAGTAAAAACCTAAAACATAACACCTATGGACGATAGCGCTCATGCAAAACTATCACTAGCTTTGGTCGGGAAACCCACACAGCACAGGTATTACAGGTAGGTACTTAACGGTAACAACTCTTTCACTGCTTGCTTTGGTAGGAAGATCTTGCCTATTTACATCTCACGTATAAAGTGCTTATACTCTATAGTGCACCCAGCAAAACGCGTGTATAATCGTGATTTTGCATCAGAGATATCTGCAAGACATCATTATGTATCATATGAGGCGGTGCACTGCTGCACCCACAAGACACCGAGACTACGTCAATTTGTCACTGAGCTGCGGCAACTTGTCAAGTCTATCAAGTCACTCTTTGCGTCCCTACAGTGATGTACCAGCAAACGATACAGTATGTGCTAGATCAAGTGTCTGATTCATATAAAGCTGATTGTTCGGTGTCAATGAGTTGGATATCCTTGAAAAATATGTACGTTTCTAGTAGTTTCTGATACCAGCTGCTCTGATACAGCTTGTCTGTTGGTTATTTTTCTGGTTTAATGTCTCTGAATAGAACTATAGAGTACTATAGTACTATAGAGGCGCTAGGATATGTCCTTTATTATACTGTCAATAGCTATAGCATGGGGCGAATTTTTTTCCAACTGTATCATAATTATATCTCACAATAGGATCAACATTACTAAAATTTGATCATTGCCATTATAGAGACAATTTCGGCACACACGTATGACAGGAAACATTCTATTAACAAAAACTATTGCCGATAACCAAATTACAGATCGCGTTTGTAAAACAAAATGACGAATATTGAGGATCACAAAGGATTTGTCAGCCTTTTATTTGATTACCATCGGGGTATAATAGATCGGAATGAAATTATCCGCGGGCATTGTTTTTCTTTGGAACAGCTATTTCCTAACTTCGAAACTTCACAGCCCGTTTTGGGGGCCATTTCTTGAAACATGTGACTGCTAGGCGATGAATCATTTGTTCGACCCACAAGGGACGCATTGACTTCGAATAAATATGATGGTGGTGGTAACAAAAAATGAGAAAAAAATCATTGCAATTATTCTTTAATGGGAGCGTCATTCTCTGGTCAAAATTTCCGATTATAGCTTTGTTCTTTCTGGGAATAGATGAGTGATCTAAAAATACGACGCTACAGACTATATAAGATCATGACTTTTGTGCTATGTCTTATTAGTGTCTGCTCAAAGTTTATAATGCTGCTTCAATGACGCCTGATACAGTGTAGATGGACTGCGGATCTATAATAGACAGCGCTCTCACTTTTTATGCAAGCAACCATACCGATTCTTGTGTTAGGTGTCAATTATTGTTCGTATCAATGCCATGTGTCAAATGCTTTTCTTCCACAGCAGACTATCTCTTTCTATAGTGTTCAGGTGGACGGTAACCCTGCGCAAACGTGGGACTGACTGAAAAATCAGTTTATCCAGCGTTATTATTGCTGTACACTGATGAGATTATAGACAAACCTCATCAGCTCATGAAACAAGAGGGGGTAGAGCTCTTGGCTATGTGATACGAGATTTATACATCACACGTATATTATATAACGTTTGCTTGCATTCCAAAGATCATTCGTATACGTCACATTTATATACCTACACTCTAGTCTGTTTGATTAGGTTTCGTCCTAACCCAACTTAGGTATAGGACGTTCAACCCTTCGCACATTGTACTGTTTATCTTTGTTTATTCTTGTACGTTGGTGTATGCTAGTTTGTACTGCGTTTATTTTCTTTTATTTGCCTTCTTTTCTTTTATTTGCCTCCTCTTCAACTGATGAGCTTCCAATCTTCTTTCCAGACTAAAGACTTTGCTTTACTGACATTGCTTTCCTTGATGTAGACTGTCGCGGGGTCGCAGTGAATGGGTTGCACTTTGCAAATTCTTCATTGAAAAACATTTGACTTGTATAAGAGAATCGGGTGTATGAACTTCAAGGGGGTTCACTTATCTCAGTTGGCAGTTCCAGTTGGCAAATCCAGTAGAGGTAGTGATGATTCATATGGTATTGTTATCGCATATGTCATCATGTCAATGATGGCATAGGAGGAATATATCTAGTTTTGCTTCCATCATCAATATCTAGTTTCTGATATTGGAATTCTCTCTGCTCCACCATCGTCTTGATCCCTCTATGATGCTTCTATAAATCTAATGTCACAACAAGTTACCTGCAATTGCCCAATTCTGATGTGAACCTCATTCCAATCTACCTACCAGAGTCTAGACAACTAAACCTCTGTCCGTAAGCACTCTTATCTCTAGCAAAGTTTAGACTTTGAATCATAAACAGCATCCCATACAAAAAATAGACACCCCACTAAATTCATCCAGAACAGCAATCAATCACATTGAGTAATGGGCTGGGGCATCGGCTTACCAAACAGATGACTTGTATGGAAAGTCCAATAGACATTTTTATCAATATAGCCGAAACCATCATAACAGCCACTGTACTGGTAAATATTTTACTATTTAATTGCCGTTGTAACTAAAGTGATTATGTAGAGATTTTTGTTTTAAAATGCCGATGGAGCTATAACGCTAACTAAATCGATTGTCTGTCTGCTAACCCATTTATGATAAACCAATTATCTCCATATTATGATGAAGGGTGCGGACTGTCTAATGTCGGAAAGGTCAACTGCTTTTCGTAATTGCATAGTTTCAAAGTCGCATCGTATAAAACTTATTGGGTTAGACAGAAAATTTCTGTGGGTGTGTGATGTGTCACACTGCCATAGTCATCACAGGATAAACTTTTGTTCATAAAAATTTAACTACCAAAGATTGAAACCTAGCTTGAAATTAACAAGGATTGGAACCTAGCTTGACACAGAGACTATGAAATGTAACTTCACGTACGTTGTTGACCGATCTTCACATCTAAAGTCACAAGGCCGGCCAATAACAGACGCCATATTGTGTAGCATGTGCTACTATAAATCCGACCAGATTTCACAGGCTCTGACATCCGATATGCTTAGGCTACTTATGACAAGCATCGAAGACAGGAAGTCATTCAGCTCCTCATAATCATTCCTTTGCATGGGTTTGGTGGGACATTGCTATGCCGTCATATGGATCTCCTAATCCTAAATTCATGCATCAGAATGACTGGGTCATGAGTCATGACTTGGTCAACTGTTTATCGCCCCGTTTGACTTTTTGAATTGACTTGGTATCGATCTCCATCTCCATTGGCCTTGCTGCTACCTGGAGTGTACCTCATGTCAGGGCCAAATCTCTGTCCTCATTAAGCCCCATAAACCTTGCACCCCAGATCCCCACTATCACCTACTAAACTAAGTAGCATCTAACACTTGCTCCCATTGTGAACAGGAATGTGATATGCAATATTAATGTTATAAAGGACGATGAGGAAGGGGAACCACGCAATAAACATCCCAGGCGGACTGCGGACATAACATGCTAATATTCCTTTTACTATACAGGTCAGTAGTAGCTACCACACAGATAGATACCAAGGATTGAATGATATAGGACCATTGTAGTGATATCTTTGTGAAAGACATCATATTATGATTGTTCACATATGAAAAGCATGCTTGTCTACCACTCACTTAACACCCATACTTTTCAGTATGTTAGAAGGCTCCCATACTCAAGAACTCGAGGGACGACATCGCCGTGAAACCCGACATAAGAACCTGGTGGTGGAATTGAGTTACAGACAGGCAGGATCACCACACCATCAGCAGGCCGCCGACACGCAGAGTAAGCGACAACTACTCGACAGTTACAGCCACCTAGAGAGATACTTCGATAACCTCCCAGAGGAAGACATCAAACAAGCGCAGCAGCAACATCATCATAGGCGGGACCATGGCATCGACAGACAATTACCCCCCATCATGGACGAAGACCCAACACCCACCAGGTAAGTCTGTGTGTTGCTATGGAGCTGTAGGGGTTGCCAGGGGTTGTCATGTGTTGTCATGTGTTGCTACGGGTTGTCTTGTTTTGTTATAGGTGTTATTATAGTCTATATTAGGTGTCATTATAGCCTATTTATAGGTGTTGCTGCTATGGAGGTTTTTGCAATAATTCAGTAGGTGTCAGGAATTGTCGGTTACTACCAAACCAGCATCATATAGATTGTGCGTGTATGTATAATTTGCGCATTGCTCAAATTCAAGGTACTTAATTTCATTTTGTATAAAATATTCACCGCATGCAAAGACCCTTACAGATTATCTCGAACATATATATCATATGCCCAGTATGCAATTGAGTACATCTTAACTCAAATAATCTATTTGTATCAAGCTAGAGCTAGAATTACAACAAGTCCTGTTGCAAACATACGCGGTATCATAGCGGATGACATACCTAGTACCTACGGCCCTGCAGATTACGCGCATGAATCGTGTGCGCGGGAAGCTTCATCATAGGTAACATAAACCTAGTTTTTTGATAATTCAAAAATTTCAATTTCGTTTTCAATTAGTATTACCCTATGTAATGATATGTGTCCCGCTAAGATTATTTCCGCTCAACACTCAGCACTCAGCAGATATCTCTTCATCGCGCTTTAATGCGATGAGTTCTTCCTCATAAAATCTCTGACAACGTCAGTTTTAGTGAATGATTGAAGCGATCGCCATTCAATAATAGTGCTTCACAACTGTCTTTTGGCACTGAGTCACTATGAAGCGCATTCTTAGGGCCATTTCCGGTCGAGAGTCTGACCCTGAGTCTGATTCTGAGAGCCGTAAGCAGTATAATGACGGGTATTACCCGTGATAGCAACACTGAAACATGTTTCCGGAAACTGATAAGGGAAATTGCAGTAGCCATGCATATGATATAGGATGCCAAGAATTGACTGCATGTAGGATTGATGATTCATGAATTCATTCTGCCTCCCTGCCTCAAAGTCTATAGATGCTGTAAAATTCATATCTGCCCCGGTACCCCGCCCAAAACTCTCCGAACCCATCCTAATACATACGGGAACAGGAAGACACTGATAAGTAGCCCAAAGCTGTACCCGTATAATGTAATTGTGTTATTGTGTGATGGCCGAATTATCGTCTAACTTGGGAAACTGATAATTGTGGTGTGTGTGTGACAGGAATGTCGTTTATTATTGAAAATGGCTGCAATGTCATACTCATAGCCTGTACATGTTTTCAATACCCTTGCATTGCGCCGCATACATTTTCATTCATTATTTCGATTTTTGATTAGTGGCAACCGTAATTAAGTGCCTGGCTTTGAGGGAAAATTGCTTTCACAACACATTACCATGTCATATTGGCCATTTGAAAGGACCCGTAACAACGTTTTGTGGGTGACTGGTTTAGCGTATATATCATTTAGGTATTACTTTTACTACGGCTATATATTTCACACTGTAATTTCAAGGCGAAGGAAGTCTGGGCTTTGTTGTGAAAATTTGGAGTATAAACCAGCCTAAACACTTTAAATCATGGACCACGGTGCCCCGTCTCGTAAAATGTTGCATCCGTGGAATAACACGAAAATTCTGTTATATTCAATACATACGAATGTTTCGAATATTTGATTTCGTCACGTTATTTTAATTTGATGATAATTCCTGAATATAAGCATAATAAATGTCCCACCTGCTTAATGAGCTACCTAGTAAAGTAGGTGTTAATTTGAATTTGGGCGATTGCTTTTCGTATTTTCTCACAGTCACCATTTGCAAAGTTGCATCATATATTTTGTGTCAACAACAATTAAGATCTCACTCTGCAGTTTCATAAGACTGGTCGAGATCGACTTGCTCCACTCAATTTTCGATTCCTAGCCACACCCAACCAAAAATCGTATTCGATGCATCCCGTTTTTATTTCAAAGACCATTTTGATCGAATGATTGATTTATGAAATTGTTTAAAGAAGAATCGTACAATATACATTTCTGCTATACACGATCTCTGTACAATGGACATTATAAAATGTACAATCTACACTGTATAACGCAATCAAGATGTATGTATCGCGGCAGAATCTTCTCAATGGGTAGAAAGTAAAGTGTATACCATACTAGGAGTTAGGACTTGAAACTGGAAAACTATTGTCTATTCCTGCTATATCCATGGCTATACCCGTCCTCTATTTCTCCGGTATATTTTCCGTCGCCTACACAGTTTCATTCGTCTACCGGCCATATATATATTTGCCCAGTGTATCATATTCGTCCGGCGTTTGTAATGGCAGTCATACTGAACATTGTAATCAATCAGTCATATAACACCGTGCTAAGGAGCACGTCATTCTTTGCTCCTTGCTATCCTATTTCTACCACAGTCGACTATATGGGGATTGAGGCCCTTAAGCCGACCCCTTTAGAACAATATACACCTAAACAATACAGTACCTTAAACATTTTGACTACTTGAGTAAACAAATATCAGTATTGCACCATGTTACAATAACAGATTCCGCCATGATACTCACGTGCATTCAAAACGCGGTATTCTCGGCTCATGATAATCCATTTTACGGGGAAATATTCGCCCCATTTCAAGCGGTTAAACGGCTGTATCAATTTCGCTCTCCCTGGAATCCGAGAGTGATTGTGACATCATCAAAATCTCCCGTCGCTATATGGTTTACATTTTTCAGTCTCGTGAGGTAGGTCACATATTTCGAATCAGCTACCGTCAAGTTTGTAGTTTGTCACACTCTCAAGATAAGTAACGGCTTTCCAGAGACAGCTTTCTCGTATGGGAAGCCACTCTGTTATAGTTCAACAATCAACATGACTTCATGGCTCCCGAATAAAATGCCAGCTCGTAAAAAACTGTCAGCTAGACATTCCCCTGCGATTCTGTCTACTCATGATAGATACTATATTTACAATTTGGAATCTTCGAAATTCCTGCATTGTGAGTCGATAACCTATCGAAAACCTCCAAACTGCGAGTCCAAGTATACAGCTGTGAGACATAGAGTGAGATTGTGTGTTTAGCTGTTGGACATGAAATTCAGCATTATAGTCCATTTAACAAGTTTTTTTGGTCGAAGTTGCGAATGGTTGTGCTATGTGACACAAGCCTCTACTGGATCGACTGCAGCAGTTTTCTGAGAATTTCATGCCTTCATCACGATGCACGAGTGTTAAAATGGCTTCGCCCGTGGGAAGCGAAAGCTTGAGCACGCAGGCTTGCGATAAAATGATAAATGTTTTGACACTCCATATTTTATGTACTTTCATCATTTTAATGGTATTTGTATCCGGCCCTCAGGATATGCAACTCTGCAATATATAATTCTCTCACAGTACGCTAATGAAATATGCTTGTCGACGGATATGCCTACTATGCAATTAATCCTCAGCATTTTTCGAAAGCATATCTTATATGTGCCAAATTTTCACGATGTAAATGACTGAAAAAGCGAATTTTTCACCTTTTTCTCTTTGTTTGTCACTTAAATAAAAAGTTTACAACTAATGATGATACCCATGGAATTTGTAAATGGATCATCTAACAAGTTTCATGCCGGTTTTCATACGTGTCTTCTTTTGTGGTCACCGTCTTCTGGGCTCAGTAGAATCTGAAACCTTTTCGCCGGGTCCCAGGCGGCCAACATCTGCTAGTCAACCCCAAGGAGTCCCAACTATAAACCATGATAATATTTAACAGAGGATAAGGCCGTGTGTCCCTCCCCTGAGATAAGCTATTCCATGCAAGTTTACGAACACCATTTCCCAAATTTGACGCGTGTCTACACGACTGAAAACCAATAAATGAACTATCGGAATTCGGAACCCATACATAATTTGGCATCGATCTTTGTTTGTAGGTTTTAAAAGTTGATCGGATCGTGCGACTGAGGAATCAATCAGTCTATAAGCTAATTATTAACGTGTTGCATGGGTGTGATCAGCATGGAACATTCTGATAGTCAAAAAACGTGATAGAGCAGTCACAAAAAATGCTGCAAAACTCCGAATTTTTGGAAAGTATCGCACTTTTTACGTGCCGCTCATTACGAATGTTTTGAACATTCTATCTTATTTATCAATTTGACTCGACCTCTCCGTTTGTCATGTCACAATTTAACATCTGCGATATATAGTACTGATTCGCCAGATGAGGGCGATATGGAAACAGCCAGAGCTATAGAACTATAACACCAGGGGAACAAAGGGGGAGCAGCGGCTACAACGAAAATATATGAACGAAAAACCGCGCGTCGGCAATGACTGCCACTATAAACCTACACCGACATTACAACTACAGCTCTGAATAACTGCTGTGAAGAGCAGGAAAATACAAACGTACAGGAGGATACAAGCGCCGCGGTTCCTCTCTACTGTCATAACACAGTAATAATATGATGATAGCGACGTCTCTAAATATTTCAATCAGGAAATTCCAGAAAAAATGGATATCAACGCGGGGAACTTTTCCCCGGACTACACAATATTTACTTGTGTATTGTAGGTATGCTTGCCAAAATTGTTAGAGGAGACTGAGCTTATCTATCAGATTCGAGATTTTTTCTATTCAATTTTTACGTTTAGCTAATGAAATTATACCTCTCTAGATTCTAGAGTCTAAATATAGTCTAGAATTGAGAATAATATCAATTTCAATAACTTTCGATTCATTTCTGATGGAGAAGCGATATGATCGCCTTGATTACTACTTACATGCTTTTTTTGATTTGCAGCGTTGTCTTTCCACATCTGTCAGATATTGAGCGTGTATCCGTGATCTATGTGTTTTCAGGATTGCAGCATTGTAGTACCAAGCCTGAGCGATAGATAGAGTAGGGAATGCAGGTGGAATTTATATTGTATGATCTTATCTATAGTGCGGTAGAGCTTTAACTCCTTTGACCTTAGATCTGTCTAGTTCGAATTGCAGTGTTCACTATATGGTGATAATGATAGCGGGTTTTTCATGTCATTGAAAATGGGTGTCTGTCCGTGCCAATCAATTATTTCACAGACAATCATGACTTTATCTCGAAATCATTGTTCTCAGTTTTCCATGAAATCAATGGGCTCAAAAATTAGCTCAGCTGGTATTTTTTCGCGGGAGGGTCTCTAAATATCCTGACATAACATATTCACTACTAACTTTTCCACTACAATGATGACTCGGGTCAGTATTTCGTCCTGGTGCTGCTTTATAGGTGCAAATTCTCCCAGCAGTATATGTTCCCACGTTAGCGATTATCATTCAGCACCTGAAAATTAGTCAATTGAACAAAAACATGTAACTGATGCTCTTAAACGAGCATCAGTTACAATTTAAGTAGTAAGAATTAAGATAAATACAAATAAAGGCAAATAAAGGCAATACAAATAATGGCAATCTACAGATGGATAACACTCATAAAAAATTTAGGCCATTCGTCCATCATTTGAACTTTGATCCCTCTTACGTCTGGCAACTACCGGGCCATGCCCTGTCCAGAACGCTTGTAGTGACTATGAGTGTAACAGACCTGATTATCATTCCACTATCTTGACAATCCATCTTGTATGCCCTTCTCATGACGAAACAAACCATGTTTTTAAAACGTTTCTGCGTGACAAGGTTTGTTTGTGTAAGAGAGATACCGTAGAATGTGTACTTCATATAATTGTCTAACTCAATTTGATGGCATCCCCCCCATGAGAGATTGTCCATATCAAGACACCAATTGACTGCGCGCAATTAGTGACCCGCAGTAACATCTCTTATACTGATATTCCATTGCCACCAATCCATTATACGAGCATTCTTGATAATGTAATGATCCTTTCGAAAATGCGCTTTTTGCGCCAATATTCCGCCCTTCCCTCATTCAGGAAAATATGATGTTAAAAACGACGTGAAATTAATTTGTGACATACAAATTCCTTTTTTGTATGTCAACATACCCATTTGTTGTTGATTCAGTGCAAACGGTGCACTGCGATCAACTTTCGTTGTATAGGATTCTAAGCGGATCTTGTTCTATTGAAGCTTTTTGAAACTAAATTTTCATGTTTCTCAATCCTGCATATTATCTTGAACAGAACGAACTTATAGCTATAATTGTTCAGCACGATCGATTCAATTAAGATGGTCAATGCGAACCAGCTAACTTTCTCCCAGTTGGCAAATCAGTATAGAGCTTTATGTTACTTTTGCTAGGTATGTGCAGCTTAGTTCACAAGCCAGCTCTGGTGCTAATTTCCACTAATTTACTGTAGTCAACGTACGTGCTGTGTGCGTGAGTGTGGGTGCGTGTGTTTCACTTTGGAGAGTGTGATGGAATATTCCACATATTGCACGGTTAGTTCACACGAGTACATACATTCTGGTCAGGCATCTTGAGCCATTTCCAGCAACCTATATGATATTCAGTTCAGCAAACACAATCATAAGATTCAGCTAGAAGAAAGTCTGAGTGCTGGGAGGAAGCAATAAAAGTTCGGGCATGATCTTTTCTCTCCGGCCAGCCTGAGGTGTGATAGTCTTACATGTTAGCGGCAGGTAAAACGCCCTAACATATAATTGCACCTAGCCTCCGTATGTTCTATAATCCATGGTGGGATTGGAAATATTATCATCATCTACAGCTGGCAATATACAACCCTATACTATATAATAGTTCTACCTTGAAATCTCTTTCTCTTTCTCATTAGCTGTAGCTGTCAAGACAATTCCTTCCATTTAATTTAGCAGGTTTTATCAAGCCAGTATAGCTAGGTACTCTGTAAGTGATCTACTACAAAGAGATCTTTCATAGCACTTTTAATGAGTAAATAAATCTTTTCCCTTGAATTTTCAGATTGATAGTTAATTATTTTAAGCGTTTGAAACTTTCTTTGCAGCTATCTTTGGATCTTACTGTCTCGTACACACATTCCAATATCCTGTTCCAAGAATTGTTTTAGGATCACAATTCAACACACAAGCATTTGCTAATCATATCGGGAGTCTTTTCCACTTTTTCTGTTTATTGATGAGCCGATTTCCTATTGCTATGTCTTGATCAAACCAGCCGGCACCCCAATGGTGGTCCAACAGATAACTCCTCTTTAGCTCTTCTAAGCTTCTTGCAAATTTCATATGGCGTTGTATGCGTCAGATCATAATGCGACAATAGTTACCCATGCAATCATAGTGTGACCAAGCCCTGTAAACATTCAAAAATTCAGGTGGTAGGTATTGTATCGATTGATTATTAGGTCATATAGTATATTCCCTACAAATAAGTCATACACGATGAAAAGTTGGGCGCCCGATGCTTACGACAATACGACATGTTGTTGAGTCGAAACATCACGACTCATTATAGTTTCAATCAAATCACTCTGAAACTAGCTCCGCCGTGTGATGTCATCACGAGTCATCACAGTGGTCATCCTGAGTACATACCTACTAAAGTCACACCCATCGCCATGACACATGGCTAGCTACTGCTGCAGTCCGTCACTCGTTTGTGACACACGTTTGCTTGGTCAGGCGGGCAGGGGGGTTGGACGAAGCCACCAAATACATACATATATTTAAATTATTATTTATGAGCCAAAATATTCATACCTGCGGAACTCATTGAATAATAATATACTGCCATTTCGTGTTTATTTTCTCCGGATGAGGATGCTAGAAAGTTCCCTTAATTCCTCACTTTTGCACCACAGTTGGTAACTCTTTATCCGGTGTTGTTTTTCGACCTTATCCTAGAGGAAAATAATTCGGCCTAGTGGTAGTTTGGTATAATTGCTGTCTTATAGCTACTCTCATTTGATATGAATTATTCCATAATTGATCCTTCTGGTGACCCATTATAGATTGCACATTGACATCATTGGGCACACCCCCACCCCCCCGCCCCCACGTGTATCATAACCGCCCATAATGCCCACCACCATAATGCCCACCATAATGCCCACCACCATAATGTCCACCATAATGCCCACCACCATAATGCCCACCACCGTCCACAACTACAGTACTACACTGAGTAGCCGTGTGATGAGAGTGTGATGACGAATATGGGATCCGGGACAACATGACACCCTCCCTTCTAGCATGTCTCTTTCTCTCGACATTACTACAACTGTACGTGTTCATTCCGAGTATTGTTCTGTCGCTATTATTAACTGTCAATTGAATATGTTATGATTATCTATTTAGGATGCTTGTAGTAGGGGTGTCACTGAATTCATAATATTCATCACTGCTACATGACCACATCGATACCTATCATTCCTGAAACAGCTGCTTCTGACTCTTCATAACACCATGGAAACATATCTCTACCACTGAAGTCACTTCATGACAATCTCCACTAAGCTCGGAGGAATGACAGCTATATTTCTCACACTGTTGACTCACCATGTGAGCAACAAACATGATGTTGCTAATGGACAGCAGGAAGTTATCCAAGTTGCTTACCAAGTCACCGACTTGAAAATCACCCGCAATAACATAATGTGGTCATATGCATGATGCGCATATATAAGTACGCTTACACACAATCCAACAGACGGTTAAAAATCACGACTTTTTGTTAGCATGGTTAGGATACCATGTGCGCAATGCGCATGTGCATGGTAAGGATACCATGCGCCCATCAAATGAACCGAATATTACATATCATATGTCTCATATTTTGGAGTTTTACACAAAGAACACACTAACTGAGTACTTACCTGTTATCATAGATCAAACATCATTTCGAGTCTACGCAAACAGGGGTCTGCAGCACTCTGCAGTCATCATAGTAGGTATCTACTGCTGCTGCACTATGTGATTTGACAGTTCTCTCCCTGTTTCAGCACACCATCAGTAACGGACGAAGCCCAGCAAGGAATGTGTACAGAAAACTCCTGCAAGATGGGAGAATGTCAACAAGTGGTGGAGGGTGTCCGCATATGCGTGTGAGTAGGGGTGGAGGGGGTTCGATCGGGGAAGTGGG
>CAMPET010000062.1:46845-66265 GCA_946803715.1 Beroe ovata | reverse complement strand
GTGGTGGAAAGGAGAGTGAGGAGAAGGGGAGAGTGGGGTGGATAGGAGAGTGAGGAGAAGGGAAGGGGGGATAGGAGAGTGAGGAGAAGGGGAGAGTGGGTTGGAGGGGGAAGTGCATGAGTGGGGCCATGGTAGGAGAATAGCTCGTTAGAGAAGGGATATTGAGATGAGGATGAGAGTAGTTGAGAGTTGGTGAAAGGACATAGAAGTGGATGAAAATTGCCTAGATGCATATCTGGGATACCGGGACAGTCTAAAACCGTTAGAGTGTGTAGTGGTTATGAAGTGTAGGACCCATCTATTATTATTGTTCGGAATGTTGTTCACGACCGACCAAATATAATATTGGAATGCTGCAACATAATGACCGGTATAAATATAGGAGTGATCTATGTGACGTGTTTAAACCAGAATATATACCGGCAGACAGGCGTCGTGATCATCCGACTTAACGTGAAACCCTCCCTCAGAGACAAAGAAGAAGATTAAGATCATTCCAGAACAGAAGGAATCTGCTGTTGCATCCCTAAACCACAGATTCTACAATTGGTCCAAAAAACAAATAAAGGTCAGTTATCTAGTTATCACCATTTTCTCTAAGGTTTATAGAAGTGATGCTACTTTCTCAAAATTTCCCATGCCTGTTATACGCGACCACACATAATTCGGGTGTAACGGATTTGAGAATTCCATATTATTCTCACCTTAGTAAAACATATATATGCTTCAGACAGTGCCAAGACATTTATGGAGTTAAGTAATTGTCGTAAATCCGCGTCAACGCATCACAGAACGCGCCCTAAACATGTATCATCTTAGCGTCGAATTACCTGTTACGCTGAAAACATTTTAACACTGTACACTGAATCGCATCAACTAACGCCATTTCCCTCCCTACAGAAGGACCAGAATGCAAAGAAAAGAGACAAGAAACGACAACACTTCAAATCCCAAGAGGTTCAAAACCACCAAGTTATCCACAGCGCATTCCAATCCGCTTTCGGTGAAGAGGAAACGCTGGTTATCAACTCTGTCAACAAGGGCAGTCGAGTGGATCGCGTGGAGTCAGCACCGCGTATCGGCCATCACCGGGAACAGGGGAGGCAGGACGTGAAGAACGAGCGCCGCGACCCCGATTCCCGAGACCGGGAGAGATCCGGCCGACGGAGAGGCGGCCAAAGAGGAGCGAGGAACACGTTGGTGTTAAACCGACAAAAGCGACATTTACCCCAATTCTTCCCAGCAGACGTCAACCCCTCAGACCCCACGGCACACATGGTATGATGTTTTTGAGAGAGGTTTTCGGAATTCTCCCTCCTGGGCAGTGTGCAAAACCCAGTTTGTCTGTCGAAATGCTGCCAAATATATCACTCTTTATCACCCAAAATCACCAAATCTGTTCATTTATTCGCGGCAGTGATTCAGGCCGTTATAAATACAGCTCCAATGACAATGTCCACATTTCTCCAATATTAACTCAGATTGAGTTAACACCTGGGTTTTTAAAATTCGGATTACCATTGATTCAGGTCCTGTGCATAGAGGACTGCCAGACTGTGTTATCGTACAGTTCTCAGCTATGTCCGGCCCACAAACTGGCTGTGGAGCTCAGGATAGAGGAGAGTGACTGGCACCACATCCCCGTGGTGAGTTGGAAAGTGGGCATTGTTACACGGGGGGGAGGGGGGTCAAGAGCCTGGGAATAGGACTAGAGAAGAGGTGTACTCCCACGTTTGACAGCAGTTTCCAGAGAAGTTAGATTTCAAACAATCTGAAACATGCGGTACTTGGTACATTCTAATGGATACTGCTTGCATATAATAATGTACAACATTTTGGAAAATGTAGCATATGCAATCTCATTATCATTGATCTAAGATCTCTGACAGGCACAGCACTAGGACTCGATTATTGTAGGAAATTTCGAGACCCAATAGAAATAAAATAGCTACCAAGCTCGTTCACGGATTAGCGAAACTTAGTATTGGTCCGGAATTTAAGGAATTTGAGGAATTATCACATGGATTACATACCGTTCACGGTGGTCAAATGACTCATTGAATAACAGAGCCTCCGCTCAAAATTACACTATAAAATTATATAAGTGGCAAGAAGTGACAGGAAGGATAACCAGCTCCGGGAATAAACATTCAGATTCAGCCGATCTGAGGCCCAATGAGATTTAGATTAAGGTTATGATACCACACTGTGCCCACTGCTCATTAATCAAGCCCTATCAAGAGGAATGAGCGAGTTGTATAAAGTGCAGGGAAAAGTTTTAAAAGATTTTAACTTTTCAACACTTGTCTTCTGGATAATTAATAACACATCAAGGTACAAGACTATGTTCTCCATAAAACGCCCTTTAATAAAAATTCCACCCAAATTTACTCCAGTCAGGCTGAGCTCATCCTTAGAAGAATATCAATATTCGCGTTATTTATCCCAACCCAAAGCGAATCATTTCAAGATTTCAATCCAAAAGGTGTAGGTGTTATTAAAGCCGCTGTGACCTATCCTAAAGTCAATGTCATTAGCGATTCCTTAATTCCCACAGTCGTTAGCGATTAGAGAAATCCCCTTGCAGTCAAATGGGATGCCGCATTTATACCAAATCGAATTTTCAGCCCAACAACTGTCAACTATCGGAGTCGATATATTCGCCACATTCAAACTAACAGAGGATACATATTATGAGTAACTCACCCATGCACGTAATTGAGACTCTCATTATAACACAGACGTGCGGGTTTGTCCAATAATTGTCAACCCCCCTCGACCAGCGGCAGTGACGTGTCATAATCGCCCACACATTTATAGTTTCCGCAGAAACACGAAGTAAGAGGAAATCATCTCTCAACGGAGGAACATATTGTTCCTGCAGCTGTCAATTCTCCTTGAATTGATAGCATCTCTTATCGGAGATTATAACACTCTTGTATCGTTTCAGAATCGTGTCAAGTGTTGCACGGCAAATGTAAGCGACTCGTGCGAGGAAATGTCACAACCAGTGGTGACAGTGTGAGGTAACAGCGTGGTGACAGCGTGGTAACCGCTCCTGATCAACATGACAACACCATGATGTAGCTACTACTGCGCGTTCTCCATGTTCACACAGCCAATCCTAGGATCATTTCTCTTCCAGTACAACACTTCAGATTATAGGCGAACCGGGTGATCACACACACACACATACACACATGAGCCATGATCCCACGCACAGAGACACCGAAACATGAAGATACATGAGATTGGAGGATCCGGACGGATATCTAGCCGGTGTGTGAGAGCGTGTGTGTGTGTGTGTGGGAGTGTGTTTCGTTGTGGGGTGTTTGGAAATGGGGACGTGTGCAGTTTTTGATGGTGACTTTCAGCACACATCAAACATGCACACGTACACACAAGGGAAGAAAAGCCGAATTGGACCCACGACAACTGAACTTACGGATGATTCGTCAATTTTTGACGAGTATTCAGTGCATTCTAAGATAATATGATTCTTTGGCTCATATAATATGAATGATATAAAGACCAAATGTATTTACAATTTAGGAGGCATCGCATCACATGTACAAGAATTCCTTCTCAT
Source organism: Beroe ovata (assembly GCA_946803715.1). Taxonomy (NCBI): domain Eukaryota; kingdom Metazoa; phylum Ctenophora; class Nuda; order Beroida; family Beroidae; genus Beroe; species Beroe ovata. Next base: position 62,676 of record CAMPET010000062.1, on the reverse strand, counting down.
GCCGATACCTAAAGAATTCGATCAGCATCTATTCCATCTGCCTATCAACTTCTGGACCTTTTGAGGACAAGATTGATTCAAAATCCTGCTATCATATCCATATCACACATATACTCTAAAATATTTGATTCTGATAATGAACAACCGGGCTAGACGATTCTAGTTACATTATTAAATGCATCGAATATGAATCCTACATACAAGATTATATTTTAACCAATTTGCTAAATTATTGATAGATAATTTGGAATTTTCATTTTTATTGAATTTGAGATTAAAGTAAGAGTTTGTAAAGACTTGTAGTTTAATCGTAGTAGGTTATACCCCAAATGTTTGTAGATTTGCAGCAGTAATTTTATAAGGATGCTTTCTAGAAATTTAGAAAATAACAAAAAAAACTATAGCGATAAGAACTTTTACGATAGTATGTATCATGTGCACAGTACCTCAACTCGACATGTTTTGAGTATTTTCGATTCTTGAATTTAATTTTATATCTTCTTGCTCATGAGGAAGTTTTAATTAGGAGCAATGTTAAATTTAAGAACGTTACCCTTTTTTCAATATGTCAGTCGGTTAATCGTCTGTTACAACAGAAACGGTTCAAACTGTATTTATTGCTGTATTTGAAATGTTATTTGTATTTCTATAATACTCCATGATCACAGCACTTTTTACTAGGCAAACCTTGTTATATCCGCTTAACACACACCTAGTTGAGTACACGCAGTATAGTAGTAGTACATAACAACATGAATTCTTAAATTTTCATCAAATTATGAGCTCGAAGCATTTTTTTCCAAAAATTCTCGATAATTCGTTTTAGAAATCCAACACGCGGCTTCTATAATTTGGTAATTAGTCGAAGGCGAGGAAAATATAATGACACAATCATGTGCAGTTTCAAGGAGGGACTATGACAATGTCAAAGAGGCCGACGGCGGTTCTTTGAAGACACACATCTGCTACTACTGCAGTGCAGCATGTTATTATGAATGAGGAGTGTTCACGAAGTAGATATTTGATATTAGGGAACGTCTCTACCATGGTCATATCAGGTCCTTGTCCTCCATTCCTATCACCATACTCATGATCATAGTCATGGATAATTTTGGGGAACATCCAAGTGTCGCATTCATCTCACGCTTGTATTGCGTCACGTGGGACAAACTGATACTTAACAATAACTACTACCAGTACCAGGAGTCTTCTCTCGATTGAAAATTTGTGAACAATCAATACTCCCTTAATTGTACTTGAAACAACCACCTCACTTCTCAGTAAGGGTAAAATCATGATTACGGTAGGAGAGGGCGATCATAATTTGCACGATGAGAAGAAAAGGACTCCATGAAAGGTGTCCGCACAATGGAGGGCCAGGGCGCTCATGGGGTTATGGGCTGATACAGGGGCCGGGGGAAGGAATCGCTTAAATTGCTAAAAAATAGGAAGGGCGCGGGCTTCCTGGAACCAAAAATCTTGGGCAAATTTGCGTACTTTTAACTGTTAAATTCAACTGGAAGTGGAACTATTGAACTAAACTTATAAACGACTCACTGGATTTCATATTGCAGTCACCAATCTCCAATGTTTGACGATGTTGCGGAACCAATTTCTTTTAATGATGCCATTGTCATGGCTTTCGCCTATGCCATGGCTTTCACCTATGAGTGTGGTCAGCATTGTGAAACATGCATTGCAGAATGAGTGTGCTTTGTAGAACTTAAAATGGAGGGAAAATGAGAAAGACATGGTGTATGATCATAGAATATGAATCAATTTTAAAACAAGTCATCTACGACAACTGATTGAATCTGAAACAACTCACAATATTGTAGAAACATATCTCAACTAGCACATTGACACATGAGGATTTTACTAAAAACAATCCTCCTAACAATGAACATCGAATTTCGAGGAGTCAACATGAATTACATATATACACGTAAAAGTAAACTGTGCAGTTATTGCATCCAACTGGTCCTGAATTATCACTAATTTCTGAACCTCCCATCTTTCCATTTTCCTAATAACCCTAAGTTTAGGGGAACCTCCATTCAAACGGGTGAAGTAAACCCTAACTTCTATCTTAATCCAATTCTAAGGTTTTATCCTGCCCTAATTTGGTACGAAACGTTATCGATACACTAAAGCAATTATAAACACTCTTCACTAACAGCTATAAATTAAAACATTCTGTAGCGCACTGCAACTAATCCAGCGAACTCTAGAATCATTGATCGCATATTCCGATTACTAATCATCTTGGGGCAAAAGATCGCTCAAGTCCAGCGGTTTTGATGACAGGTTCATAACATCAGCAACAATGCTTTTTGCCTGTGCAACAGCATCTTCTTCGGTTATCTCTTCCTTCCCAAATAATTTCATCACGGACTTTTTAATTTTGTCCGAACCTGAGGAACAAAATAAATTCATGGATGTGTCGGAAGACCGAACTAGACCGTTCCCGAGCTCAAAGATTCCGTCATATTATACCTTGTTTTGGGGTATCGAGAAGATGTTTGTCCTGGCTCTTGTATACACCCCATTCATCCATAGCACTCATTGTATAGTCGGAATCGGGCATCGACCAGAAATCGGAATCATCTAGGATGTCATCATTTTGTAACAATCCGTTAGATATCCCGTCAACCTCACCTGCAATGAATGTCATTGTGAAGCGATGAGCATTCTCACTCAAAACACCGTTCCAAACACCCGATTCACAAAAATAGCAGCAAATTCGAATCAATTCCACTTATTGGTGCATGGTTTTACACATCCATGCTGCAGTACAAAGTACCTTTCGCACAAGTATTCAGTGGTTCGCGTGACTTCTTGCTACTCTGTGGACTCGATGTTTTTGAGCTTCGCGGAGAGGATGATTTGTGCGATGATGTGGAAGAGGCTTTGGTCTGAGGAGGTATATCATCTGGAATGGGTAACCGCCCTCCGCTGCTTGGGGCGGGGACAGAAACTGGCGTTTCTTCTTTCCGAGGGGAAGGGGGGAGGGTAGATGGTGGTGTCATTGATATAGCTCCCATTTTTTGTACTATGTCTTGACTTGGGATGCGGACCGCTGCAATACGTATATATATACGTGAAATTCGGATACTAGGTCAAGTTATACTTGATGAGTCGGGCTATAATAAAAGCGAATGGTCCGTTTTGATAAGGTTTATCAACAAATCGCAAATTACGGCAGGAAAAACAGTCGTGCAGAGTTAGTTCAAGTGGTTGCAAAATAATGTCAAGACACAAAATTATAGCCGCGCGCTACGTATTTGCGACATAAATTGCCACTTTTCCGGCATTACTGTCACAATTCAAGATTCTTACCTGTTGAGTTGAGCAGGATTGTGTGCTCTGCTTTCCGCCTGGTGGCAAGTTGCTGTGTCTGTTCTTTCCCAAACCGCTTGAATTGCTCACTTTCCGTGAAACTCTCAAAGAAAAACTGAAACAATCGTTGATCATTGGAATTTGCACTACTCCACTTTTCAGTCACAAATAAAAACAGTGCCCTCATTCAAGGCTCACTCTATCCATGTAGTGGTAGCAGTATTGTTGTGAGATCTGAAACGCATCAGATGATATGATTCCGTCGTCAGGGCTGATACAACTCTCCACTATGCCACGGATAATTCGGCCGTAGTTCACCGGCTTGTGAGCCTGCGCATTGTGGTCAGAAAATATAATTATGCAGGAAAGATTTGAGAGAGTGCTTTCAGAGAGTAGCATACGGTTAATGAAAGGGGAAAAAGTAGAGTGGTACCATCAAGGAAGAGAGGTGTTGACGGAAATGACTAACCTGCAGTGATAAGTAGGTGTCGTACAATGCGATAGCATCATTCGCAACATCACCCCTCTGTTCTCCACTTGACACCTGCTTCAGGTGCTGCTGGAACGCCTCCACTGACACCCAAAACAGCACGTGGTTCGCCTGCTTCTTTTGCTCGAGAAACTCCATGAAGTACGTGATACTACAGTCGCTGTGCAGAATATCAGCAAGACAAACGTCTTTCCTGATGACCTCCAGAATGTACGCCGTACAATACGACGACTTATGGAACTTGGGAACGAAGGACTCACTAAGGACACAGCGGACATGCGTGACTGCCTCGTCGAAACACCGGAAATCGACTCTCCCATCCTCAGTGGATATGTGATTCTCTATGGTTTGTCGAGTGTTTTCTGGTAGTGAGATGGAATGTGGCGCGTTCATGGATACAAACTTGACATAAATGTCCAGAGCATCATGTTGTATCCCCGATTTAACAGACCTTGTCGGACTGTTGGGGAAGTTGAAGTCGGGCTGTGCCTTTGTTGCAACCTCACGGAACGATTGACACGCAAAGATGAAGTGTAGCAACCGTATACTCTTGCAATACTCCAAATACTGAAACGAACAAGCTTAAAACCTTGTCTTAGTTCCTACCACTATTATAGTTCCTAGTTGGAACTATAATAGTGGTAGGAATGAAATTTGACAGGAATTTCTCTCCACCCCTGGCTGTACCTGTATGAAGTACGGTAGACAGAAGTGAACACTGAGGCACTCATCTAGCGGGGGACTGAAGCGTGATACGGTGGGGTAGGGTGCGGCGGAAATGTTCACGGTCTGCTTGTTATCGCTCATCGGATCCTCCACCTGGATTGTCTCACATACTGGTACTGAAATATGTCATTGGGAGTGTCTTGCAATCGTGTATCAATACACCGCCAACTAGACGAGAATTATGAGGGATGGGTATTGTTCACACTGAAGTTGGCACACTGAATTTACCACGCTATAGGGTACAATGATTAATATTTCCCCATGTCACTGTCTTACCACACAGATTTGATGCAAGCAGATGAATAGAAGGGAATAGCAGAAAACATTTCTGCTTACATGTGCTCAAATAGAGAACGATATTTTTTGGGGAAGGGTCTCAGAAAGCGATTGACCAGCAGAAACTTACATAAAACAATCGAAGGAAGTCGAGAAAGGCTGTCAGGTGATTCAGAATATTTGAGACCCCTCCCTCAAGATATCACTCTCTAACAATCAATGAAACAAATCAAACTCCCACTAGCAATTTCCATGATTAATCGTTCTCAACTGGGCTTGACTGATTAATACTAAGGAGCGAGTCTTCGGAATTAGAGCCTCAAAAACGGTGGTAAATCATCAAAATACATGTACACAGTACACACGTTTATTTCACGATATCAATGAAACCTTTGAATACAATATCTGGTTCTAAATAGTATTCATTGTATGAAGACTTGCTCTTAGAGTACATTAGGATATTGTACCTGTTTGAAATTATTGTGGGTTAGGGTTTCAGGCCAATATCAGTTTGAACGGAAAGTCACTGATAACTACTTGTAAGAATAATACGTTTTGCTGAATTATACGTAAGCTGTTCTATGGGAGTCGTATATCAGCACTGCTGAAAACTCACCCCTGGTTCACAGTAGAGAAGTTGTAGACCCTGAATCAACGAGCCATCTCATTCCTGTTTAAATGCATGCTATGTCAGCAATAATAATCATCATTGAGTACAAATCTCCGCTAATTACTCTGTGAGCTTTCTTTTTCATTATGATGACTGATATGCATCATTCATGTACACTCGGGAAATTATATGATTGTTGAAATGAGACACACTCACATATCTACATGAATTCGTCTGAATTTGTATGATATCATACGAAACAACTTATAATATATTCTCTTGCACACAATCACGAAATATTTAATCTTCATACGGAACCTTAGCCTCAAACCTGAAAACAAATATAAATCATAGCATCAATACATAACCAAGAATATTTAAAACAGAAATTGTCATTCAAAATTCCCGCCAAGTATTGAGTATTGACGATCCATACTCCATTATTATTTCGTTTATGGCAACATCTCGTTTCGCCTTTTCAATAAAAAATATCTATAAATTCATCAATTTCAACACAAAGGATAAGCATACATTTCAACATAACACAATTAAAAACATCACCTGGATAATTAGTCAGGTGAATACACTAATGCATCTAGCATTTATACACAGAGAACAGTTTTGATTTGTTGCCTATGAGCAGCAAACTATTTTTCATAAATATTTGCGAAGCTTCCATATTTCCAGTTTGGAGTCCCCCCTTATTGATACCTTCAACCAAGTCAAAGATCGTCACCATACCTGAACTCTCCAATAGGAGAAGACTATTGGTACCTGACATCATCTGATATGAACTGATCAGGCTGTCAAATCGTTTAGAAAAAACCTCTGAGAAATTGTGGATATCAAGGTAAACCAGAGAATTACCAATAAGGACAATGTTGTCATTCCAAATTGTAACCTGGTTGATATCATTGTGTTTCATGTCGAGTGTATGAAGTATTTCCATGGCATCCCAATCCCATAGCACCACAACACAATCTGTCATGCAAGATGCAAGCATGGGTCCTTTAACAGCAATACTCTCAACTCTATCCTCATGATCAACTTCACAAACGAGCCTCAGAGACTTGACTTTCCCACTTGGACCTCTTAATATGTCCCACACTTTAACTGAAGAGTCTCGCGATGATGAAAACAGCATTGGTCCATCTAATTGGAAATCGGTGATCGTGTCATAATGAGCGGGAAAAGCCTGGAAGACATTACCCAGCTGTTTGGAAATGAAGTAGCATTTACCATCAGCTGAACCCACACAGACTGTTTGGTCCAGGTCTATAGCACACATGAGGGCAGCATAACATACTACCACACTGAACGTATTGGTCATATCGGGCAGTTTGTATGTATAAATAATGCCCGAAGCAGATCCAACTAGGAGAGACTGAGTTTCTTGACAATCAAAGAAAAATGTGACACATTCTTTAACAGGCAACTTGTCACTCAGCTCAAAACTGTCCAGAGAACCATTTTCAATTGCAGACGAAGACTTCCTTCTTGTAACACGGGAATTTTCATTTGTCATCTGGTTTAGTCCGTGAGGTTCATCAATCGCATGCTCATCATCACAGCAGTATGAGCTCTCTCCCACTTGTAAAGTCGAGTACGGAATAGCAATTCTCTTTTCTGGATGAGGTTTGGAGAAAACTTGTTGAGGGACTTGTCCAAACTCGAGAATCTGGGTCACTACTGACATTTTCTCATTGGGATCTATGATTGAGTCCAATTCTACAGATCCGGGATAGCAGAGATAGTGAAACAGATTTAAACTCTGCTCTGCTATACTTCCTCTCTGCTTGTAACCGAAAATGAGGTCAATCCAGTGATGTATTGTTGAAGAAACATAGTCACTCTCCAAACCAGCCCGCATTTTAGCTATAAAATCCTTTGGATTTTCGGCCCAAGGCGGAAGAATGACGTCATCAACAACATCGCCGTTCTGTTTGCTGCCGAACGGAATTTTCATTCTATTTTCGAGAAATGATCCATCACTCTCATAAAACTGAGGTATGAGTTCCTTGAAATCAGCAGAATTGTGTGTAACATTGTTCCATGTTTCCGCGATTCCAGAGAATACTCTATCAGGATGGTCAAATTTCCCTCCCATCAAACAAAGCATGAGATCAGGCTGACTCCTCATTAAATAGTAAGTGACATAACCGGGTGTGGAGTAGTGTGATCCGTACAGAAACTTCGGTGCGGCCATTTCCTCAAAACGAGCCATGAGAGTTTCAAGTCTTTTCTTGGTCAATGCACCAATTGGTTTGGAGAGATCTCGATATATTTCAGGGTTATCGATATCCAAAAATGAGCTCGTATAATCTGTAAAAATCCACGGGAACACTGGATACTGAGATAAGTTATTGAACGTTCTGTCTGCTAGGTTATTGATGTACATAAGATAATCATAGTTGGATATCAAACCATTTTGCCATTTAAGTGTCATATTTGTGGCATCTGAGTCTTCTGAATCATTGCTGCAGTTATCAAGAAGAAATCTGTGCAGTTCATTTCGATTTTTGACTGATTCTAGTACAAAGAGATAATTGAAAGTTGTATCATTCTCTTTGATGAAAAGTTCTAATCCAACCTCTTGGAGAATATACGTTCTGCAGATTATTTGAGTAATCGAGTCCAACTTCCATTTCAGAACATCTGATACACTGAACGCATTACTGAAGGGTTGGAAGTATATTCTCGACTCCGATACTACAATCCGACCAGGAACATTGACTAACGGTTCAACCATGTCGACAACAAAGTTACCACACTCTTTCTCGTAAAGATCATCAAAAAACATTGACTTGAACGGGTATAGAGATTGGCGGTGATGTGCTATCATAGCTATCATCGTCTGATGATCCAAGTAATGGAGTTGGGAGGCTCGATTAATCTGCTGTAGGAATGAGATGACCCTCTCACTGCCGACATACAGTAGAGTGAAGAAGAAAGACTTCTTCTCATGGTGAAGGATGCAGGGCGATATACCATTTTGTATTGTGATATGTTCGCTAGATTCAAATGTCAATATTTCACCTTCGATCTGAAATATGTGCAAATGAGAGGAACATTGGAAATAAGCAAATTCAATAATATGCATCGAGTCAACCCTACGTATTTAAGTATCAAACTCGATTATCAATCAATTATCGATAGAGGAAATGCTGTGGACACTGGACAATTACAAACCTTCACTGCTGTAAGATGGGCAATATCTGATGGTTCATACGATTTAATGTCAGTAATACTCTTCTGTTTCACTTTGATCAATGGTTCTGAGCAATTTGATGGCACGAAAACGATAGATTTCGAGCAAATTTTCAATGTACCAGGAATAGTCCCAAAGTTTTTGCCTGAGGCACTATCGAGTCCATGGTTGTAAAATTCAACAGAGTAATCGTCGAAGTAGTATTCATTAGGATCTAACATACGCAACGAGAACCGCTGATTAATGACCCCGGAAAACATGGTCCCTAGCTTCTGAAGTGAATAAATAAGGTTGATACCTCAGGAGTCATTGCATATGGCAGAAGTTTTCACAAAATTCATAACTGCGCGTTTCGAATGATTAATAAATGAATAACAATTGTAGGTTCAATAACGATTATGGGTTTAAAAGCAATGAATAAGGTATAACTCATACTACAAAATTCGTATTCTGAAAAATAATAAAGGGATCTACATCAAAAATTTATCAAAATGTGAAAACTGGAATCTTATAAAACGTGTTTTTTTGTTCAATATTTTATCTCAATATCTGTAAAAGTTAAACAAATGAGCCAATATATACATTGTACACACATGAATCTAATCTACAGTGTTAATAAAAGTTTATTCATATAATATTGAATGGTTGTTACAGGTGTATTATGCTTGCTCACTAGGAAGAATCTCTCCCTGGTTACTCATCATTTCTCCTCCAGGAAAAACTTTGAACTTTGGCAGTTCGTCAAACCAATCGTAGTGCCTGTTTTCATAGTTCACGTGCATGGTGGGCATCATATCTTTTGGTAAGAGGCATGAGACACCATCTTCGATACGAAAATTAGTAGGATAAACAGCCCTGAAATCTGAAAAAAGTAGAAAGTTTAGAAAACACTTTCCATTATGCAAGAAAATACTTTCCATGCAAGAATCTTTCCTAACCATGGCAATTGTCTAGTGTCTGTAGCTGTACTAACCTGCACCATCCGGATATTGGTAAATGCATACACCACAATCACAACAGACAGCATGTCTCATTTTCCCAATTCCTTCAATCAACTTGACATTGCCGCTTTTCAAATCGATAATATCTTTATCACTTGGTGTTATAATGATTAGGTGAACTGGTGACATACCAATGGCTCTAGAGCAAGCCTGAAAATGCATTTCATTATAGATTATCTTTTCCGATGATTTTCATTCATTGTTGCATTGCACAGAATTGAGGGTTGAATGGAATCATATAGGATAAAATCATCGAGACGCCTAACCTTGCAATGACATAGAGCAGACATCATGACTTTGCCACTCACGGTGTACTGACAGGCACCACAGAGGCACGAGCCGTCCCTTTCGAAAATTCCTTCCGCCATTGTTTTTAGCAGGTGGCACAAACTATTTGTGAAGTTATTGTGAATTGAAATAGTGAGTTTCAGGTAAAAGAGCTTTTTAAAAGGCGGCGAGTAGTAGAATGGTCATTTAACAACCCAACTTGAGAGTAATAAAAGAACCTATGCTTTCCATTCATTTCAGATCGTGTTTAAAGGTTTAGAGCATAAAAGAATCAAAAGGTCAACATTCGATCTACCATCCGAGAATTGAAATATACCTTCTTAGCTTAAATTGAAAATTAAAACCGAAATTACATGTGTAATTGGGGTAATTATTCAATCTGAGTCACTTGAACTGTAATTCGTGATCAGGGACAGCCCAGTGGCTTTAGTGCTCTTTTCTTCTGCAGTGACTGGAATCTGATTACAATTAGTAGATTCCAGATCTGCACTTAGATCAATGTCCTGCTTGATAACCTGACTTGTAACGAGATTCTTGGCAGATGTTTGCTTTGGTTTCTTCCTGACCAAGCCACACATTTTCTTCTTTTTATCTGATATTGGAGCTGCTTGAGCAACAGGTTTATTATCTGATAAGGTAAAATTAGATATAACATCAACGTCATTCGACTCTGATATGCAGATATCATCCGTAAGTCTTTTAACCCTTTTGCGCTTCTGTTCAAATACTTCTTGTGCAAGCTTGTTGTCTTCTTCTTCCGCCAACTCTTCTGGAGTTTTCTTACTACTCACTGCTTCTAACATTGTGTTAATGTCTGCATTTGCATGTCTAGCATTAAGATCTTTCAATTCTTCCAGGGCATCAATGACATCCATTTCACTTTTAGACTCCTTTGTCCTCTTTTCTAATGCTTTCATGGGATTTGCTTCATCTTCTTCTTCTTGTTTTGCTAATCTCCGCTCTTCTTGCTCAGCAAAATCATGGGCTTGGAAATTCCTAGTGGCTCCTTGCTCACACACATAATCAGTATTTTCAGGATCTGTTCTGAAACTGATTTCTGCTAAACATCTTGTACATTTGATGAAAAATCGAAAAATTTTCAACCCTAGATAATCCATATCCAAAACATCCTCTTTCTTTGAATTGAACTTTTTGCCCTTATAAATATATTCTCCACATGTTTTACATCTCATATTGAAAGGGGCCATAATTCGTACAACAAAGGTCTTCACTGGGTTTATCCGAAGTCGAGGAAGTTTTGTAGGGTCAAAGTCAGGAGGGTAGTACTTGTTGAGAACTTTCCTGTCAGCCATAGTTCTGCCTAGACCTGGGACACATACACATTATAATCTTTACTATTAAACAAAGGGTACCTAAGAATGATGATTGAAAAATTCAGAAAACGTAAGTTGTACGCACACTTTGTCAATGTTAACAAATGAATATCATAATTGGTAAATTTGAATAACAAATATAGTACATCATATAAGCTATTCTTGATTCATCATGTAACCGATTCTGTTTTGTTTTCCTGAGAATACCTACATATTCTGGCAGAATCAAAAGTTACAGTCGGACTTGACCAAAAATATTATGTTCTTATTGAATTCTGCAATGTGGGACAAACACCTATGCTTTGCTAGGACCACTTGAACTTGATTTCTTTTCATCCTCAATTTTCTTAGCTTCTGCTTCATAATCTGCAATAAGCTTATTTGTTTCCTCTCCAGATAATACTTTAATAACTGTTCTGTCCCCTTCTCTGGTCAGTGTTGCAACTTGAATCTTCTCAGAAGTAAGCTTGTTTATGTCTAAGGTCTTGCTTAAAACTTTGACTGCAAGGTGTAGGGCTTCTTTAAGGGTATTTCCTTCTTCTTTGTATTCCTGCTTTAGGAGAGAAACAGCTGCAGCATGATTGTTACCAATACACGCAGCTTTCCAGCCACCATAATTCCCACTGGGATCACACTGATAGAGTTGGAAGCCATATCTATTGTCCCATCCCATATACAGCAAAGAGACTCCAAAGGGACGGAGTCCACCTGTTTGTGTGTAACGTTGTTTTAGATCACAAACATTCCTGACCAGTTGCTCTACTGGAATACTTTCTTGATATGTGAATTCATATCTTTGTGCAACCAATCTCAGCTGATATGTCAAAACATTGGCATCACTTGTTATGCCAGCAACACTACAAGCAGCATCCGATCCAAGCCTGTATATTTTCTCTGAACCAAATGACTCATCTAATAGGGAATTGATAGTATTTCTACGCTCAACTGCTAGAACAACCCCATCAGTGGCCAATATACCCAGACATGTGGCAGCATGCCCAACAGCCTCCATGGCATACTCAACTTGATATAATCTACCCTCAGGAGAAAAGGTCGTGGTTCTGGAGTCATACCGACGTGCCATATCAGCTTCTGAAATTTTTTTCACAATTAGAGCAACACTCACATTTCATCTGTAGTGACAAAATCATTTTTTAAGTTCAATTGTCCCAGATTTCCTATTCTGAGGACAAAATTAGGTTTTGGCACAATTGGTAGCCTTCATGACTCAACTATCAATCACATAAAAATGGAAATTTCTCAGAAGAGTGAAGTGCAAAATGAATAAATACAAGTAACTACAAAAATAATGGTACCATGAATATTGAACATTTGAACCATCATAACTGGTCTGCAATGCCATAAAATTCTGTGACAACATTGGGCTTAAATAGAAAGAAAGTCATATTCCACCTTCAACTACTTCATAATATCTTAAGCAATTTTAAGCAATTTTAAGCAATTTTAAGCAATTGCATTTTGGAATCATATTGGATCATAAGAATTCAAAATCAGTTTATTTGATAATTTATTTCTAGTATCAGGTAAATTGGGCCTTTAATGTTCACATCTTGCATCATGATACATATGCTCAGTAAAACTTCATAATATCTTGTCTATTGATGATATACCCTGTCAAGAATTTCGTTGCATAAATAGATAAATAAATAAAAGTTTTCGATCTAGCATCTCTACGCAAAAGCTGACCAATTGCAGCTAAGTAAGCAGTCTGGTGGAATGGAAGTTCGAACTTTGACCCTAAAAAGCAGATGCCCACTTTTCTGCATTGCACACACCTTCATCATTAAGGCCGAAACAGTCATAGAATCTATTCATTATGAATCGACAAATAATCCAAAATAAACCAATTATTTTCACGGCGAGTTATTAGTCCACAGTTCAAACTAAACATGTTTCTGATTTGTAGTATTTCTCCCTACCCTTGTTGGCGGGATTTTATCGGGCAATAACAATTGCGCGGCGCCGCCCGACGGTAGAAACTTTGTAGGATTTTACCCTACCGTCGGTGCGCGCGATTTTCAATCCGCCCCGACGAGAATTTTGTTTTGCACGCGCGCTTTAGCGGTTTTGCATCGAGTCGCCAAGGAAAAAAACCATATACAAATTTTTGATGCAAGAGCTTATGCGAGTTGCGCGTCCCTGTTCTACTCAGTGATCAACTGAAAAGTCGTAAAAAAGAGCATGCGCAGCGCGCGCGCGGGGTATTTGGGTTACCGCGCAGTAGGGTGCGCCCTTTTTTCTAACTTTTTGAGGCTCTAGCATTTTCTGGTAGATCTCGATGAGCTGATCACGAAGATNGCAGATGCCCACTTTTCTGCATTGCACACACCTTCATCGTTCAAAGGCCGAAACATGACAGTTATAGAGTCTATTTATTATGAATCGGCAAATATAAATAGTCCAAAATAAACCAATTATTTTCACGGCGAGATATTAGTCCACAGTTCAAACTAAACTTGTAGGATTTTACCCTACCGTCGGTGCGCGCGATTTTCAATCCCCATTCCCCCTTGCCAGGGATAAAATCCCGCCAGCAAGGGTAGGGTGCAATTTTACAAAAACTTGTCAGATGTTACCTGACCTGTTTCTCGCGCACGCCGCGCGCGAGGAACAGAGGTCAGATAAAATCTGACAAACAAAACCTAAACATGTTTCTGATTTGTAGGATTTCCCCCTACCCTTGCTGCCTTGCTGCAGGCGGGATTTTATCGGGCAATGAAAATTGCGCGCGGCGCCGACGGTAAAAAAACTTTGCGGATCGATGATAAACCCTGTCGAAAATTTTGTTTTGCACGCGCGCTTCAGTGGTATTGCGTCGCCAGGCAAAAAAACCTTTAAAGGATTACTGATAGTAGATAGAAAAGCAAATGTGCATTTTGCACATGTTGCAATTTATGCACAAAAAATTTTTAATGTAATTGTGCAGGTGATGCGATATAATAGATAGAAAAGTAGCTAAGTGCCTATGAAGTGTAAGCTACTATCTGAGTTATGACTGNAGTACCCACTGGCAGCCTCTTCCACAGTTGTACTACAGTGATGAAACATTAGATATAGACAGACATTGCCTAGTTCACAAACCACTCCGTGAATGCCGTTACTGTTCACGCAACCGTCGTCCTCTCCATGGAACACACCGTGTTGATCATTTTACCCAACTGATCAACATCAACGGCATCTCTGCATTGTTACCGCTCACTGCTCAGTGAAGCAGAACTCCATAAACGTATTGTTCGTTTCTTTGTTCTTAATCCGACGAGTCCATTCTTAATCTTCTGAGGATGAGACAGTTACTCCTTTCACAGGCCGAGGCAAGTGCAGAGAGTACATATGCTCAGTTCTAATAGGAATGTCCAGCGTTATAGGAGTGAGTTGCCGATAATACTCGTTATCATTTCAATTTGTGATCATGGCTTCATGTAGTGGTTTACTAGGTTCAAGTCTTAACCTTCAAAGTACCTTTAATTTTAAAGNAGTGGGATGAAATCCGAAAAAGTATACCATTCGACATGGTATTCAACTCCACCTCCCTAAATCCTGACCCTTCCACATCCTGCCTCCTGGACCTCCTCCCTGACAACAGTCATGATACCCCCTCCCAACCTCCAAACCCCCACCTATCCGAATACCAACTTCCCTCCTTCATCACATTCACCGAATCACCGACACCCCCCCAGCCTCACCTTCGTCCGTGGTAGAAAGGGTTCCGATCAAGCCTGCTACGGCGGCTTTGTTTACTCCAAAGATCGAACCCGCCCCTTGGTGTCAAGTGCTGCTTGACACCAATCATGGTGTCGCGTCCCGCTTATAACTGAAACTCAAGGGTGAAGGGGCGATGTTGATTGCTTGACACTGCACTTCAACCGGATGCATCTGTTTCATGACATTGTTACAAGATGAACTTAAGCGGAACTTAAGCGGAACTTAAGCGGAACTTAAGCGGAACTTAAGCGGAACTTAAGCAGACCATACATGTTTAGCCGAACACGCCTCAGCTCACCTGACGGGAAGCTTATTCGATAGTTGTTCATCAATATATCTGTTTTCTGCTAGTGAGCTTAACTTTATCAATCCATTTATATTGCTTTGACTGAAAGTGCGTAATAAATTCCTTTTTTCAGGTGAGCTGAGGTGTGTCCGGCTAAACTTGTATGGCCTGCTTAAGTTCCGCTTAAGTTCCGCTTAAGTTCCGCTTAAGTTCCGCTTAGGTTCCGCTTAAGTTCCGCTTAAGTTCCGCTTAAGTTCATCTTGTAACAATGTCATGAAACAGATGTATCCGGTTGAAGTGCAGTGTCAAGCAATCAACATCGCCCCTTCACCCTAGAGTTTCAGTTATACTTATAGGCGGGACGCGACACCATGATTGGTGTCAAGCAGCACTTGACACCAAGGAGCGGGTTCGATCTTTGGAGTAAACAAAGCCGCCGTAGCAGGCTTGATCGGAACCCTTTCTACCACGGACGAAGGTGAGGCTGGGGGAGTCGGTGATTCGGTGAATGTGATGAAGGAGGGAAGTTGGTAGTCGGATAGGTGGGGGT
>CAMPET010000062.1:9464-20459 GCA_946803715.1 Beroe ovata | reverse complement strand
CAGATTTTTGCGCTGTCTGAACCATTGGAACAGTTTTCTGCCTGTTCCTTCGTTCCTGGCGCACTAAAAAACTCATATGCCTGTCTGCTTTGCACAGATCTGGATTAATCCAGATTTCAGTGTCTTCTACATGGTATCCCCGGCCATAGTCATGCCAGTATCTAGCAGTTTCTTCTTGCTTGAACACAACAATCAGTGACCTTGGCAAAGTGACACCATCTTTATTCTTAACAATTGCACCAGTCCTGAAACAAGTCCTGATGTCATTGAAGTCCATTGCTAAGTTTTTGCATAAAAACTTCATGTCTTGCTCCTTTCTTTCTTTGCCAGTTATGGAAGGTTGGGGTTCAGGGACTTTATTGATAATGACATTAAACTTCCTACGTTCTCGCTCAAGTTGATCATTATCCATTTTCCTGCAGACCTCCCCAATAACAACAGTAGAAGCAGTTGCTTCTTTCACATCCTCTATAATCTTCTTTTGAACCTCTTTGGTATTCCCAACTGTGACTTCTGCAAAGGTTTTTACAGATTGATTTGTTTTCTTGGCAACTTCTTCAACTAATCCCTTGGTGGCATTTCTTACAGCTTCTTGTGTAGCTGACACAACCAAATCTTTCATAGTGGATGAGCATGCAATCTTCACTTCCTCGTGAATCATTGATCGAAGATCTTCATTCCTAGTACTGTCAGTCTCATGAGCAAAAGTAGGCTTGAAGCATTTATAACATTTCCAACTGAAAATTTGCTCAACACCATCTTGTTTAAGACCACTTAATCCAACACAATCACAGTGATAGCACTGATCACATGATACACATGTTATTCGAGATGAGCCTCGCCAAACCTTTAGACATGGGCAATGGTCCTTAGATCCAACAATCTTCTTGACGCCTGGTGATTTGGATGAAGGGGACCTATTCCCATATGATTTTCTGAATTTTCTCTTCAGGGAGGAAGGCTCAGAGAAAGTATCATCCCATTTTTCAACATCAGTTTGAAATCCAAATTTGTCATCTCTTGTNTCTCAGACTCCAACACTCAACAGCATGACTGATGAATGTATTATTGAGAAATGGGATTATTTTCATTCTTTTATACAATTCGTATTTCATATTTGATACAATTTATATTTCTCCCATCTTATGGAAAAGATTAAACTTTTGATGATATCCATTTATTTATACCTACGGTTCATGAAACTGACCGTATCGATGATGTTGAATGTTGATACTGAATATGTATCATTTGGTAACATAATGATGACTGTATTGTTTCTTCCATTTTATGATTTGCCAACAAAACTTGAAGGGTTTCATTTTCTCACGATGTCACTCTATTCATTAATCGATCACAGACTCCAATGAGGATTCCGAGTTATCCACGATTATCATGAGCTTTCTAACATGAACACCACACACATGGATTCGTTGCTGGTTACATCAATAGAAATCATTTTCCGAAATGGGGCAAAATGTCACAATATTTGCCCAACCGCGCTTACCAGATGACAAAATAATGTAAAAAGCACACAATTTCAACAGCAACCGTGTCAGAGACTCAATGATTCTAACTTCACCTTGTTTTGGCAAGATACCAAAGCATTTATTCACTGTCTTTGATACTATTTTGAAATTTTGGTGACTTGGTTATATTTCACAGACCTTGTACACTCAGGTTGTTTTCTTGGAAACTCATGGCGCGCTGAAATTACGCGAGACGACACAGATCAGTGATTACGATCGCCGATTTCGAAAAACCTACCCATCTTTGACGGCCGATTTGACAATGTTCCGCGCTTTTCCGCGGATTAATTTTGATTGGATCTTGAAGCTGAAAGCTCAAACTGAAAAATGGTATAAGTCCCATCGCTGGAATAATTGGTAATAACAAGTTATATTGGCCTGAAAATACCCAAACTTGGGCAACTCACAGACACTAGTAAACTTGCTTCATTGTGCACATTTTTGGTACCGTTGTATTCTCCAATCTTAGCTGAACAAAAATAACCGTACTTCAGCGCTTTGGAACTGCAAAAACATTGTCAAACATGCCGTCAAAGAGAGGGTACTTTGCAAATCCGCGCGCGTCGCAAATTCTGCCTAGTGCCGCACCTCGCGAAACTGGCCTATAGTGCTCTGCTTCTCGCGCATGCGATCGCGATCCTCGAAACAAAGGTTAGATAATTGTATGGCGATGCTTGCGCGGCGTCTGTCTGAGAATAAGTTTGCGCCGCGCGCGCGAAACGAAATTCTCGACAGGGCCAGGGTCTATCATCGATTACCTGGCGGTGCCAGGCCCAGCTGACGCGAGCAGCGAGCGCCAGCTCTGTCTGAGAATAATTAGCGGCGCGCGCGCAATGAAATTTTCGATCTGACAGGGGCTATCATTGATCGACAAAATAAAGTCTGACAATAAAAAAACGGGCGCGCAACATGGCCAATGATCATGATTCCAATTCCCTAAGGTATGAACCTGTGTTGTCGATCGATGATAGACCCTGTCGAGAATTTCGATTCGCGCGTAGATGCAGACTTATTCTCAGATCACAGATGCAAGCCGTTAGCATCAGCGGTCTAGCATCGCCAGACAGCATAAAAGCTGTTATTACCGAAATGTCCAGATACGTTGCCTAGATGTTATGTACACTTGCTGCCCACTCATACTAAATTCATCGCCCTAATTTTTTGAAAATTCTTATTTAACTAAGAATCAGACACTGTATGACAGGTTCTTCTGAGTTCTGAGTTAAAGGATGAAAACTGTGGAACAAGGTGCCAGTTGATGTAAGAGCTGCAAAATTGTTTGAATCGTTCAAAATTGCACTTTCGTAATTCGTTGCATTGATACCAGACCACTTTCTGGTCTCTGGTAACAGCTGCAGCTGGTCAAGCTCATTGGCAGACTACATGACATTGACCTCAAGGTGGTCCTACATCTGATGGCCCTCCTGACTGACAGACCAAGTGAGTGAAAAATATGATATACAAGTAGTCTTTGAGAGTAAGTCACTTGAACCATATCTAACAGTGGTTATGTAATCTATTCTATTTTATATTTATTTTAGTTTATTTATTAAGAATTGAACCATTGATTATTGAACCAAACCCATATACTATGGAAACTTTCATGACAGTGGTTTCTTCTCCTGAGTGCCATATATGCAACAGTGATAATATTATTCATAATATTTCATTTTCTTTATATACATGAAGTATGTTTATATACATAATCGAATAGCAAAGAACAAAATTTAGATATACACTGTCAAGTTGCACCTTGAAAGCATATAGAAATAAAGGCAATATAATATCAGTAGTCAAATGCTTCTGCGATAAAAAGGTTTTGAGAGAAGTTTTAAAATTTTCTAGTGATGAACAGCTTTCAAGTTCAATAGGGAGTATTTATTCATCAGTTACTCATATAACTTCATCAGTTACTCATCAGTTTCATCAGTTACTCACAACTCCCAAACTAAAGGTTTCATCAGGTTTCATCAGTATCAAAGTAAGTTGCACTTTAATGGGTATGATGGGGTCTGCATGATAATCAAATAATACTTCGTCACCATGTCTGACACATCTATATAATCATCACTCCCGGGTCCAAGAAGTCTTGTGATATGCTGGGTGGTCAGGCACGTAGCCAGACATTTTTTCAGGGGGCGCAGCGAGCGAAGCGAGCAAGCTTCGGCAGGGGTATGGGGGCGCAGCCCCCATTAGGGTTCAGGGGCAACGCCCCTGGTCGGGGGGAAAATTTTTCAGAAATAGAGTGTTGTTGACAAAATCTAGTATTAAAGAAAATATCACAGTAACAAAAACAAGAGGAGCAAAANATTTTTCACCATTTTTCACCATTTTTCACCATCGGAAACGCCCCGTTGAGATATACACTGTCAAGTTGCACCTTGAAAGCATACAGAAATAAAGGCAATATAATATCAGTAGTCAAATGCTTCTTAGATAAAATGGTTTGGAGTAAAGTTTTAACATTTTCGAGTGATGAACAGCTTTAGAGTTCAATAGGGAGTATTTATCCATCAGCTACTCATCAGTTTCATCAGTTACTCACAACTCCCAAACTAAAGGTTACATCAGGTTTCATCAGTATCAAAGTAAGTTGCACTTTAATGGGAATGATGGGGTATGCATGATAATCAAATAATACTTCGTCACCATGTATGGAGAATTCTTGCTCTTTAAATTAGGTATGTCTATATAATCATCACTCCTGGGTCCAAGAAGTTCTGTGATATGCTGGGTGGTATGTCATGAAGAAAAAACTCAACGCAATATCACACTGCTAATACTAAATAGCTTATTGCAACTAATTTGATGTGTTGAATTCCCTTCATCATCACCTGCATAATTCATACCTGCATAATTCATACTTGTTGATGCAACAAAGTAGTACTCTCAGTTGTAATCCTGCTCCTCAACTCACTGTATATCGCTAGCACTCACAGTGCCCCTTTCTACAGAGCGTATACTCACTACGTGAGAAGGGGGGTTGGGTCCGTGATTACGAAAAACGTAATATTTCCCTTCTGAGAGGGGGTTTGAGCCATGATTACGGAGGGGGAGGGGGTAAAAATGCCAAAATTTTGATTACGTAATATTTAAACTGTCCCTTAGATATAATAAAAAGTGTGAATTATATTTAAAATACATTGTCATTATATTAGGTATGATTATAGTAAGTTGATGAACATTATATTTGATGAAAAATAATCATTAAACAACAGTGAATCCTTTGCTGTTAAGAGAATTATAAGGCATGAAACATGATAGCGTCGTCAACTGATCTGCATTCGACGCTGAAATTGGACAGTCAATTCCTACTCTGCAGTTCTGAACGTGATTATCATACGTCTCATTGCATGATCAAGTTAGTTATAGAATAAGCAAGCATTTTCATATTTATACTCCACTTTATTTTGTTTTTTTGGGTACCTTATACTGTGATAGCATCTTTTTCATTAAATGCACATATAATGCAAGAAAATTAGTCCATATCCTTGCACTCCTTTTAAAGGCCGCAAAATCGCTCATTTTGCTGAATGGGTAGTTGTTTATGCATTCTATTTCAAAAATTGCGCGAAATTTAAAAAAATCTGTATGCCTCTCAGGATTGATAAGAAAATAACAAAGCAAATGTATGCCTCTCAGGATTGATAAGAAAATAACGAAGCAAATGTCATTGTTTCACACGAGCTTGAACAAGGAACTTTCTTCATTGGCTGAAACCAGGGACAATCATGACGTGATAATTGGCTTTTCAAGTGAGAGGGAAATCCTGGTTCACAAGTTCATCCTTGACATCAATTCCTCAATTTTTGAGAATGCTATGAGCAGTCAGAATGATAGGATGATCACTGTCATGTTAGACCCCATGTTTGACAGCAGCTTTGAAATCATCACAGCTATCATGAAGAGCTTTTATGACGGGATTATCGAGGTTAATGCTGCTAATTGCAAAATCATTCATAAGTTCTCAATACTATACAGAGTTGGGTGGCTTCAAGAGAAGGTGATTGGCGTGTTCAAGAATTTAGTGACCAGACAAAACTACCTCGAATATTTTGTTCATGCTCACAACTTATCATGTGACAGACTGCAGGAAATATGTATGGGTATCTTACAACAGATACCATGGAATGAAACATGTTTGAGACAGGAATTTAGAGAGATGGGTCCAAACTGTATAAAGGCAGTGGTCAAAAAGACCTGCAGTAAAGTAGGATCAGAGATGCTCAAATTCAGGATGATTAAAGCGTGGTGTGAGTACGATATGAAAACAAGGTACATGTATGTAAAGGAGCTCATGGAGCAACTTCAGTTTAAATCAATAGCTGATGCGGATGTTCTTTATGAAATCCATCCTTGGATTTTAGGACTAGAAAATGTTGATGAAAGTTCAAAAGTACAAATACTGAGCCATATGACTGAAGAAAAACAGGGCAAAAGGAATCCACACGGAAATCCACCAATAAAAGTTAGGTACTGTTAGGTACTGTTAGGTACTGTTGGGTACTGTTAGGTACTGTCACCCTCCAAGAAGAGGAGATGATGTCCGCTTTTTGATCAATGTCCGCTTTTTCATGTCCACTTTTTATGGTCGAACTTCCTCCAGACTGCCTCGGTTTCTAGAAATAAATTCAGCTAATAACTTAAATTGTAATTATTATTACGAAAATAATTTGACGGAACTCTGAAAATTACCGTGTGTATCATACCTACCTTGTTTCTGATGTTAATTCACGCCTTAATTTTACCTAGTATTTCAATGTCTTGAATATTATTCACTTGACATTGTTTTCTGTCAATATATGTTCATGGCCCTTCCATGCCCAATTACTCATTACTCATTACTCATTACTCAATGCCAATACCCAATCGCTTAGATATGAAAAATGCTACTAGATGAATTACCCTCTGAAATATTGCATCATGTTGTTTACTTACTTTGTGGTGAAGACATATTGGAGTTCAGAAGGACCAATAAAAGACTTCATGGAATGTGTGAAGATCCGCCGTTATGGTACAATGTTATAGAGAGGTCTTTGGGACGTAAGAAGCTCAGCCTTATGTTTGATCTACCAATGCTCAGTGATTACAAATTGGAAGACTTGAAAATATTCTATATAAGCATAGTGAAGAAATGGGGGTGGCTTCTTGGATTATGGAAAAGGGAAATGAAAAAGTTCGGTGGCATGATGCAGGTCAAGCTCCAAATGAATCCATCTCAGATCGTTGCATATGACATACAGGCTAAGGAGTTCATCGTATGTCCTGTTCCACTGTTTACCATCCCATTGTACCCTTCATCATCCAATAAAATTGAATGTTCATTCTATCCCACATTGGAACACTGCTGCACTATATCACAAGAAGGGGACAATGGAATTTTCTTGAGTTGCAGAGTTGCTGACATGAAAAAATATCACGATTTTGATAGAGCAATAATAAACTCCAGCCAATCTCTGGGTATGAACAACGAGTCTATCCACAGAAAATTGATCGCCGCTCATGGGAAATTTGGTGGGGTCAAGTTTAAAAAAATTGAAGAGGATTTGGAATCCTATAGATATTGCTGCATTAAGTCAGGCTATTTCATAGGTGACTACTCTGCTCACAAATACGAAGTCTTATCACTTCAGTCGACTGAGAAAAGGATTTTCTTATCAAAAATATCAGGCGATGAATATGTGAGGTCTGGATCAGTTTCAATAGACATTGACACGTCTCATGCTATTGATTATGTTTACTTTCTTGGATATGTCATTGATCATCTTCATAGACTGGATATGAGAAAAGCAATAGCTGATACCCTAATACCAAACTCTGAAACTCCAGAACCAAAGTTGGTTCCTCACCAAATATGCGATATTTTGCATGGAATTGGTGGAAGAAGAACATTCGGTTTATCGGAAGAGGGATCTTACATTGCAGCTTTCAAGGGTCAAATTACTCTTGGACGTTCGCCTTACAGTGATTCACCGCATTATTTCTATAGAGATGTTGTTGTAGTAATAATGGACAATGACACTTTAGCTGTTTATGTTGATTATTCAAGTAACCCTGTCGGGATTGGCGAGGAGATGGTTCTTAAACGTTCGTCAGTTTTGTGATCTGTTTTTACCAAATACAGTTTTATTCTTGAAATATCATCCATCATGATGTCCATAAGACAACTACCTATAGAGATACGATGCCATCTGAGATAAAATTCATATGTACACACTTCAATTGATAAAAACACTTGAAATCCTGTATCTTTGTTATTTTCAGTTGTATCTGTATATTATGTTTTCATAGGCTTGTACTGTCAGTTTTGGTTGATGATTTGCTTTCGTGGCACTGGGCGCAGCTATGCATTTTCAAGTTGATGTGCCACAATGATATAAAAGTTTAATTTATTAGTATTAGTATGTTAGTATTGAGTTTTTCTTCTGGTTCTGTTACTAGAAGGTATCGTTGATAACCCAAGTTATAACAAAATATGAAGGTAGGGAAGGTACCTATCAGTTTCATCATCTCAGCTCTTTCCATCCCTTCTATGGAAGATATAGAATTTATGATGTTGAGACATAAACCGTTTTAAAATGTTCTTTCTGAATTCTCAATATAGCATCTAACATTTTCAACAGACATAGCTCTATTGACTGAAAAAATGGCACGTTCAATAAAACTGTCCAATCCACGGATTATAACCGGTATTGTGGGAAGGGAGGTGGTCAAGGACCCATACTTCAGTTTGAACAAGCTGTACAACACAACACTGGATGAGCTGAAGACACTGCCAGAGAGTTATCCTTACAGAATTGAAACAGAGAGACTGACTAAAGAGAGGTGAGTGATACCTCTAACATTACATGCCTCTTCTTCATGGTAGCTGTAATCAATTCCCCGCACTGAGCAAAGTTTCTCCCCTGAAATCGGCTTTGAGTAAATCCTCAGTCAAAAGATACGTAATAATCGATCATAAGTTACTGAATGATACCCCTTCGTCAAAAATATGATTCTTGGTCAAAAAGTTGAAGAAGAATGATTAGCTCTCAAATAAGTGAGGATATTAGGATATACCTACAATATGAAACTTTTATAATTTATAGGACACAAGGTTTCAGCTTAGGCACTACATTGAAGCCCGAACATTCAAAACTGCAAAATATTTAGCTTTCAATTTTTCACTTGATATGGAGAAGATATTGTGTACCTTGTACTCTTATTAATCATATATTGTGCAGATACTAAACATAGCTATCTTCTCAGGTTAAATTTGTTAGAAAGAGCTAAAACTGTTATGGAATTCGAGGAGTTGGTCAACGCTCGCTGCATTGAGAATGTGATCCAGGAAGCCAAATCCGAGTTGCTGCTCATCAGGTTGGTTTATAAGCATCACAAATAGTATAGGTGTATCATCGTGACTCGGATCAACGTGTTCCCCTCCCTCTCCCTCCCCACCTGGCGATTAAACTTATCTCATGTTATCAGGAAACTGCCTGAGTGGTCTCCATGGGAACCTCTGGTGGGTGAAGCACCTGATGGTCAGTGGAAGTGGCCACTTTGAACAAACTAGAAAATTCATCGCAATTAATTATCTGTAGTGGTATAACCAAGCAATTTCATGGTGGTGAATTCTGAATTGATAATTCCAGTGCAGGCTTTTTGTAATATATTTCAATTTCAAGGTTAATTTATAGATCATTAAGAATATCTGATTTCTAAAATTCATGGCAGATTCGTTGTCTATTACCTACCTTATAACTTATTATAGTGTTACTCTTGTCTCTCATATGAGCGCCATCATTCGTGATTCAGCCACGTTTCCAAAGTAATCTTATAGAGTTATAGCTGCTTTCGTTCACACCACATTCAGTAGGTATACACGTCATAATATTATCTACCGTTTCCATACATGGCATATCTATTTCTAGAATCTAAGAATCAAGCTCATTTCTTTATCTTTTATTGAGCGCTGCATTCATTACACCTCATTTGTAATGATTGAACACATTTCACTGTGTTCATGTTTCACTATCAATTCCTTTTTTGCTGATTTTTTATCTAGTACATTAACATTGTTTATGTACTAGATAAAAAAATCAGCAAAAATGTTCAAAAAAGGAATTAAACAATCAGTCTCATCTCTTATTACTTTTTAACACCTATTATAGCTGTCACCATGCCCGCCCTTACCAACACAAGACAAGCATTCGTGACGCTGGTCACTAACTCCGAGTACGGACTCGGCGCTGCAGTCCTCGGGCATCAGCTCCGCAACCTGGGTACGAGCCGGACCACTGTTGCCATGGTAACGAGCAGTGTGACTAGGGAGACACGTGACCTGCTCAGTCGCACGTGGGATAACGTGATTGACGTGACAGAACTGGAGAGCAAGGATGCAGTCAGACTGGCGCTTATGAAACGTCCCGAGTTAGGAGTCACGTTCTCCAAGCTCAACGTGTGGAAACTCACACATCTGGAGAAGGTATGGAAACTATAGCTGATGAAGCTTCTCATAAACTTGATAATGACGTACTTTCTTCACGATTCTGCCTTACGGGTACCTTTGAGGGACTGTGGGCATGATGTACGGTTGCCGTAAAACAGATACACAGTACAGCGGTACTTTGGTAAAGCGGTACTTCGGTTACCACAGTCACAGCGGATTTACCACAGTAACAGCGGTTTTACCACAGTACCGGGTGTTACCACGGTAGCATGTTTCACCACGGTAACTGCAGTTTTACCACTGTAACAGCAGTGTTGCCACAGTAACTGCAGTTTTACCGCAGTAACGAGTGTTACCACAGTAACTACAGTTTTACCACAGTAACGAGTGTTACCACGGTAGCATGTTTCACCACAGTAACTGCAGTTTTACCACTGTAACAGCAGTGTTGCCACAGTAACTGCAGTTTTACCGCAGTAACGAGTGTTAACACGGTAGCATATTTCACCACGGTAACAATGATCAGGTAGTGTTTGTAGATGCGGACACCATGCCGATAGCTAACATTGACGATCTCTTTGAGTACGAGGAGCTGTCAGCGTGTAGGGATGCAGGATGGCCCGACTGTTTCAACACTGGACTATTTGTTCTAACACCGTCCCAAGGTAACCTGCATAACGTGATTCCCACGTGATACCATGTGTTTATAGAGTGACCATTACCATGGTGACACGTGCCCAGATACCTATGACGCGCTGTACAGACGAGCGTGTGACGAGGGCTCATTTGACGGTGGTGACCAGGGTGTGCTCAATGCTCACTTCTGCTCCTGGTCACACGGTGACATATCACGCCACATCCCATTCTCGTACAACGTGAACCCCAACGCCAGCTACACCTACCTGCCCGCGTACAACCACTTTGCCGACAAGGTCAAGATGGTCCACTTCCTTGGGGCGGTGAAGCCGTGGCATTATCAGTACACAGCTACAGGACAGGTGTGTGTGTGTGTGCGTGTGTGTTTGTGTGTGTGTGTGT
>CAMPET010000061.1:286329-318094 GCA_946803715.1 Beroe ovata | reverse complement strand
ACACACACACACACACACACACACACGCGCGCTCGCGCTATCGTGAGATATGGGAGGTCGGGTAACGTTCCGAGAGTCAATGGATCTCGCTCATTCTTCCCTCCTTTTCCATCGCCTGGGATCACAGCTCGAAATAAGAGTGTTTTAAGTCTCATTTTCACTTTGATACCACGTGTTTTCTGTGTGATTGTGTGGTGTGATTGTGGTGTGATCATGCAACCTGTTGGGAAACGTGTCTCTTGTACCTCTCTACAGTCACGTAAGTACTTGCTCTAGCGATGAGGAGATTGAACATCCCCTTATGTAGTGATATTGTGTACCAACGATAACACGTGGAATATATTTGAGACGGGCCGCGCGGAGTCTGGGTTCTAAGACCTACCTCACTGAACTGAGCATGATTCTGTTCCCTCCGTGGTTCCGAGCCCTTTTGCGATACCACTCACAATATCCAGTATTATGACATACGGACCACCGCCACAATATCATACGTCACATATGCTATTATTCAGACTGGACATTCTAGCAATGTTCCATATATGCTAGCAATGTTCCATATTGTATTATGCAGTATATTCGGTATATCTCATATCTATCAGCTATTATATTTTATTCGTTGTGTATATCTGACGGTTTAGCAGTCTGTATACCTGCTTGTGTTACTCTTGTATAAAATCCTGCTCCACTGACGCAGTGCACACTTTGATCATCAAAGTTTGATGGCACCCTTTCAGATGTCCTCGCTGAGCTTTATTCATTTCTCCATTTTTCTATTGAAACTCGTTGTTTTCTTATCTGAGTCTCATTCACCGAAGAAAAGGTCCATTAGCCTAGACAACCCGGTTTTTCTAGGGCTGTGGTTCATGATACATGAAGTTCCATTGGAAAAAGGTCTTGTTTGGTGGTATTCAATTCTAATTTTCCATTTTATTTTATGTATGCACAAAATGTTGAATATTATGTTGAGCTCACTTCTCATGCATTAGTCTTGAACTGAATAAAGCATTGAATTTAAATCTTATCGCTAAAAAATTCTCATCGGATTACTAGTCACTTTCTCGCTGAGTTGACTTAGGTTGGACAATTATCCAGCTTCCGCTATATTTACTCCCAAATTTCCATCTCCTAACTTAATATATTCCAAGTTTTTTCATCGTCTATTTTTTTTCGTTTTCTTTATTGTTTCCTGTTCTCCCAGCTATTTCTATTCTTTGCTGATCTGTGACATACTACCCCAGCCTCTGCACAACATGAGCACCTACACATACTCCAGGAGGTCCCAGCCCCTCTAGCCCTCTTCCCTCCTGCAAGACAGCATGACATCCCATGTCCCGACTATTCATACCCTCCTCATCTCAACTAGATTACATGATACTAGAGAGAATCAAGGACAACATTGAATCTGCTGTTGTCACCGAGGGATTACACTATAACGATACGAAGTTATTCGGGGTGGTGAAAGATCGACCAATAACTGCTCCTGAACAACATATTCCCTGCTCGGATCATCGACATCAAATCAGTACATCCCCTCATCAGCGAAACATCACCTCCTCGCCGGATAAAATCAACGCTAGTCCCTCCTTGCGGGAAAACACCAACACTAGCCCTTCCCCGCAATTTCCCCACGTGACATCAGATGCGATCCGCGGGTCACTTCCCGCAGAAATTAGGAAGAGACGAAAGAGTGCCGATAATCATCAGACAGCTGATCATAGACTGTACCACTCGGAGAATGATATCGCTAAACTGTTCGAAATTCTCGATCTGAAGGATCGTAGTGGAAGTTGTGTGAAGTTTACTAGATACAGTTTGGGGAGTGCGTTGTTCAACGATCTCAATTCCTCGTCCAGCTGTGAAACTCTGCAAGAAGAAGTACAGAGTGGTCATGAAGGAGGGAGTGAACATGAGGTGATGTCATCTCTCAATATTACTGATCATGGAGATGTGATCAGAGGTGGGGAGACCCCGACAAACGTAGATGACCTGGTGTTTATTGGGAGTCAAGATGGGGATAGAGGTGGGGAGAGTTCACATGATTCATCGGGAGGGACTACCATCACACCACCTCACGATATTCTTCCAGATAATGATCTTGATGATGGTCCTGTGATCGAACTTAACCAACCAGAGGAGGGAGAGATGCATGACAGGAATCCCAGTGATGATAGATATTTCCTGGTGTGTGATGGTGAGGGATACTCATCACTGAACAACGTGAGTTCAGCTGCCAGTCAGTGTGATCTCAGTGATGAGGACTCGTCATCACTCGAGATGTTTGATGAGTCAACTCATCTCCTTGTCGATCCTGATACCCAGAGTATGATGATCTACGAGGGAAATCTCCAGAATGCAACGCTACGACCGGAGGATATGTCATTTCGATCAAAAGCGCGGATGTTTGAGTATTTCAATGTTTCCCCACCACGCAACAACACGGGAAATAAACCGCTCAACAGTACAGATGAGTGTATTGAGGAGGAAGGGGATCATGGTGCTCGCTCACTTTCCCCGGGTGAGATCCAGGATCCGATGAGCGAAGCTGGATGTGTGGATAATCATCACGTGACATTATCTGCCATTCCTCTGCCCTCTCCTCCAGATACAACTTCTCCCCCTCCCCCCTCAACATTGGGGTATATTGACAGTTCGGATGATGACGACCCCATGATCCTCCCTCCCAGTCTTAACTCTGATACCATTCGCCGTGGGACCCGGAAACGGCGGTGTTTACTCCGATCATCTCGCCGACCTGATCACCGATACCCGTCCACTGTGCTGGAGGAGGGTGTGTTCTGTATCGTGTGTCCTGGTCATGTGGAGAGTGGTGGGATGACACCCACATCCCACATCCAGTGTGAGGGGTGTGAGAAGGGGGCTGCCCAGGTGGGGTTTGGAACCGGGCCGAGGATTGATATCATGGAGCAGGCTAGAGGGTCGACTGGCTTCCTCTACGGACTGAGGGGTAGTAGCTTGAGTCTGGCGGATAGTTATTATCAAGGTAGCGCCGGGGGGTTGGGTAGGTTTCATTTTGGTTTTGAATGGGTAATCATGGGTTATGCATATGGGTACCATGACTTCTTCATTTGGGCATATATATATATAACTCTGATCTTATTTTCAGCTCTATCACCACAGCCGTGCCCCCAATCTCGTGGCTATGCCTCCTCTATGCCCTTCCTGTCAGCCGACCATACTACTGAGAAGGTGAGTTAAACTTATCCGAAAACCGAACATCAGTATTTACTCACTCACTCATGTTCTCACGCCCCCAACCTCAATCTATCACCCCTCCCTCCAACACTCCCTCACGCCCTCTCCCCCACCCTCCCTTCTCCCACTCCCTGACCCTCTCCCACTCACCCCCTCTCCCACATCTCTCCCCATCTCTCCCCCTCACCCCCTCTCCCACTCATCCCCTCTCCCTCAGAGACCAGGTAGGAGTCACTCTCCGATGAGCGAGTGTTCCCGTACCACAAACACTTCCAGAATCAGCATGGCTAAACGAGCAATACACAACTCCCAGTACCGACACCACTCAGATGAGCATAGCGTGCAAGGTAATTAGTGATTGGATAATTAGGGGATAATTAGGGGATAATGAGTTGATAATTGATCATGGATTGTGAAAATTCGACCTTTATATAATTCTAAAAGAAGTCATGGTTTCCATTATGATCTCTTCATCGAGACTCCTTGCTTTGAATTCCTGATGCCAAATAGCTTTGCTAACTGCTTTGATCTCGATTACAATTCAATTTCCCCAGCCTAAATTATCACATTCTATAATTTCTTGACCCAATTTAAGAGGTCATCAAGGGCATGAATAATTCCACTTCCGCAAAGCATAGCTATGACTCCTCCTGAAATTAGATCAAAACACACACACAAATACTCGCCGACACTTTGTATTATATCCTGTATAAATCAGCATTCCCCGGCCGTATCAGTGCTACTGGCAGCTAGCTGTATTTAAATGTTAATTTTCACATTTTTCCTGTTTCCCTCTTTTCTCTCCCATTTCTCTCTATAAAAGTGCTCTATTATTATATAGTGTGTACTACTCTTGTCAGTGTCACTGCATAGGTATCATTTCCTGAGCCGCGCGGCTCAGCTTGCTCGGTCATATAACAGTCACGAGTAAGAGTGACTGCATGGTCATTCTCTCTGGGACAGATTGACGCCAGTTTTGCGGAGTATCTCCTGGAGCAACAACAGTGGCTCACGTGTTGTTGTTACTACGGTAACGGCGGATATCTAACAGGATCTATCGGGATATATAACTGAACCGCTGTCCCCAAACTCTGTATTCTGTGTGATATCATGTGGTGTTACCAAGGACTGAGTTTGTCCGATATTATCATTGCCGATAACTGGCAGACATTGCGATTCATCAGAGCCAAGAGATTGCAGTGCTGTTACAGTCCTCATTCTGGTAAAATATACTCTTCTGCAATTACTGTCCTGATGAATCTATACGACGGTGAAGCAGTTTCCTTTACTCTCTGGCCATTGATTTTGCCCTTATAAGGAGATTTCCCATAAAAAGGAGATTTGCCTATATAAGGAGATAAGGAGATTGCCCATATATGGTATAAATACCCTTCCCCCTACCGCAGGATCGTCATCACACGCCGCGCAGCACAACACCGAAACGCAGCTTGACCTGCCTCACCTATTGGAAATCCTGACAACAGCAACCAATGGGAAGTTGCTGAGTAGTGCAGCTGGGTGTATACAACATCTGGCGTACAACCAGGACCATATGAAGAACAGAATCAGGTTCGCAATATGAATACGACTCCGCGATGACTCATTTAGTAGCGTTACTCACTCCATTAAATACTGCTAGCCTACTACTACAGTAGTAGATACCTACCACTAGTAGTAGCCGAATGCTTATTCTTATGGCAATATTTCATGACAATATGTACTGATGGTATTGAAGTATTCATTTACCTGAGAGGATCTCCCCACCTCCTCATCTCACCTCACCCCTCACCTCCACACCTATCACCCCCTCACCCCTCGCCCTCGCCCCCTCCTCACCCTCGCCCCTCCCCACCCCCTGCTCATCTCCTCCTCACAGGGATATCGGTTGTATCCCAATCCTAGTTCGTCTTCTCCAAGCTGAGGAGGAAGTGTCTCTGTCTGCTCTCGGTGCCCTCCGCAATCTATCTTTCGGACTTCAGAACAACCTCAATAAGGTAGGTCATGATTATTACAGTTATTGGGTTTATGCTGATAACATAGGTTGGGCACAGCTGCGTATTATGCAACTTTGACAATATTATGTGTGTATGTGTGTGTGCGTGTATAATCACGAAAATCTGTGATGGAAATGTTAAAAGTGCGATGTATTCTTGTATATTGTCAAGCAGTATAATGGGAATAAGATGATTTTATAACCATTTTCACTTGCGTCTCGACATTCTATCATGTTCCGCTGCTGACTTCAGAGCGACTTCAGCTACCGCTTCCCATCAGAATTGAGATTGGTTAATCTTTGTCACCTATTGCCATAATTGGATGCCTGCACTATTTTATCAGTGTTATGTGACCCTCTGCATGGGGATCGAATGAGACCCAGTATGGGATTCCAGTCACACCTACAGCAGACTCGCGCTGAGGTCATGTGACACTGCAGTTATGCAGTATGCACGTTGATTGGTTACTATGCCGCGTGACATGAGACGAGAACTCTAGACCGACTGGTGGTATATAAGACATATGTTCATCCCACAACATCAGAAATTATGTCTTCTTCCGCCCTTTGTCTTGCCCTGTCTTATGACCTCAACTATGATATTCCCGATTCTCCTCTTGATCTCCCTTCATACACAAGTCCTCCTTCACCCCTCCTGACACCACCCTACTCCTGCAACACATCATCCTACTGCTGCTTGACACCGCCTCTCCGACTAACATCACGCGGAACACCACCAACACCGACCCTTGACACCACTAATTCCTCTCTCTTTGATAACATATTGTCACCAATCCTTACCCCTAATGATTCCTCGCCATCCCCTCTCCGAACCTCCACTCCGGTGATGACGTCATCTCCCCTCAATATGACGTCATCACCTAGCAACCGTCATCCCTCCTCACCTCCCAGAATTTTCTTCCCACCAGATTCATCCTCCCTGTCACTGATACTCCCTGGTGACACACCAGGTGTCAGCATAGATCCTGTCCATGGTATCGCGACACCCCCAGCCAGATCCTCAAGTCGAAATGACACCCCCAGCCTCACCTCGTACCCCAACACAAGTATGCAGCGCTCTCATCCCCCTTCACCCCCCTCATTTGGGAAGATTAAGAAACGATCACGGCCCTCCACCACCTCTCTCTCCTTCACCCAGAGATCCCACCTCTCGGAGGAGTTCACCAAGTCACCTCACCTCTCACCTAGCAGAGTGAGGAGGCTGAGTGAGGAGATGGGTGTCACCAGATATGATATCAGGACTTGGTTTATCAAACAAGGACGAAGAACACTATGAGTTCCAAATTTTTATTTTGCTGTCACATTACATACTATTTGACAGGTTTGATGGATTCATACTCCTCGACCAATTAACTAAATCTTTGTGTCTGTCACTGGTATTTAAACCACTGTCACGAATAAAATACCATCTATGGGCAACGGCTTGTCTTGGCCATTTATATGATCCAATATCCAACCAAGAAAGAAGGACTTTTCGTAACTGTCCTCACAGCTTCCACAACAGCGAATGCGTTTGTCCAACCTACAAATTTCGATTCATTCCGCTATAATCCCCCATATCACTGGTTACAGTTTACACTGCGTGGTCATGTTCAGCTGATTCAATCAGACTCTACATCATCCAATCAGATCAGAGAATATCAAGTTTCGGGTCTTCTCTCTCTCTCTTTCACTGGTCGTATTACAAGATTTGTGTCTTCTCTCCCGTGTGTATACGTGTACTGTACCTAATTTCATCTTTTTTATTTTTATTCTGTATCGGCCGTTTAGTCCTATGATTGGATGCATAATCGGATTACCAATTCCCATAAAATCATTTGATCGAGTTAAATAACCCCTCTCTAGCCAGCTGACATTGTATTCCCACCTCGTACACTGTATTGAGATTCATTTTGTTTCGCATACTTTTTGATCCACATGACCAATAAACCGTCAGTTACATTCGAATTT
This sequence comes from Beroe ovata, assembly GCA_946803715.1. Taxonomy (NCBI): domain Eukaryota; kingdom Metazoa; phylum Ctenophora; class Nuda; order Beroida; family Beroidae; genus Beroe; species Beroe ovata. Next base: position 310,917 of record CAMPET010000061.1, on the reverse strand, counting down.
TTGAAATGCTTGCACTGACAAAATTCCCATCTTTCCAATTATCGAGTTCCATTTCCCCACTGATTAACGCGGAAATTCCGCTGCAATCCTACATTGTACCGAGGTTCAGATGAAAGATAATCCAATTTGAATTTGTCATACATGAATTGCATACATTGTGACGTCACAACGCATTCCTTCTCCCCGTCGCACACACTCATGTGAATTATCATTCCTATTTTGCTTCCTAGTTGACACTCAGAATTGTGCTGCATCCCGCTGTTTGTTGTAGCATCGAGATAATTGCGTCACTCATATATAAATTTCATTTTTACTCCATTATGGAGTCTCTATAAAACCCGTGAAATTATTGAGTTTCCTTATATCATTCGGATTTTTTTCCAGCAAAAGCAAATAATTGGAAGGAGTCCTCGATATGATCACAGCCTCATATTTAAAATTATCTGACGGAGTTCATTTCAAATTAGGAATTCCTCGCGCCGCAAATTTGGTCACTCGAAACCCCGGCTACTATAATATACACAGAGGGCTGATATCTCATATCGTGCTGTGATTGGTCACCATATGTCACGTGGCAGAATCCCATGGTTCCTATTGGTCGTCACACGTGTTACCATGGTAACCCGAGATGGTAGCTGGAGCAGCAGCAGCTGGTGACTGTTCCATTGTCCCACTCCCCTTTCTCTTGTTCCGCGTATATTAACCTCACTTCCACTCTTGTTCATACCTCACTTCCACTCTTCTTCTTACGATAATATAACATCTCATATTGAACAAAGTTAAACTCAGTTCCTCCATGTTTGCGATGTATATTCTGTGCACTGTTGCAAGTTTGTTCAGGATTAGGCATGTATTATACTTATTGCAGCACAGTTATTGTTGATTCCAAGCCCCCAAACTCATTATCCAAACCCTTCACATTCGTTTTTCCAAAATTTTACGGCAACTGAGGACAGGCTTTGTTTATAAGAGTGGTCTTTCTGGTATGTCTTACCAGTGATTGTCTACAGTTGATTTAGGTGATTTAGTCAATGGTAAACTGCACCGGTCATTTTCCCGTTTGTAACCAGATATAGGCGGTGACTAATTTTCTCCATATCAGGTCATTGATGCTAGGAGTGTTTCATTATGCCCATATAAGGAATCATTACTCCGGTTATGAGATCCATCCTCTATATCATATAGACGGGATCAGTGACGTGAAAGTCCTGGTTTAAATACGACGCGTCCGCTCTAAACAGTTCTTTATCATGTGTGTGTGTGTTTGTTTTGTGTAGGTGCTCTAGTTGGTCTCTCATGGATACTGTGCAATTACTGTAAACGTAGTCATTGTGTATTCCTTGCCCAATTGGTTCTCTATATTCATTTTATCTGCTGTTTTGCTGCGCGTTTCTATTTCCCATTTAAATTTGTAGCTAACTTTTTTCATGGCAAAATCAAGCAACAATTAACAGAAACATAACATCGTATCAGTTATAGAATTGACCATCATTGAGTAGGTCACAGGTTTCGCTACGGCAGACTGCAATAACGGGTGCGGTCTCGTTAACAATGTTGCTTAGCACGTGGCTTGCAACCACGTTGTCAAGGTTACAATGAGTGTTACTAAAATAGCCACGCATGAGTAGTACCTACATCGATCCATGGTGTATTTCAGGCTATAAGTTAGGGCGTGGTCTGATACATATAGCTTGATTTATAATGCGGGCGTTTCTGTTTTGCACGCGAGATACTCTGATGTATTATGCGGAAACAGTACCTTCCTTCTATTGACAATGAGGTGTTTTTTGGTGCAATGTCTACATAGAGATCTTATTCAATGATCTGATTTCAAATTGATCAATATTCGCCACCTTCAGTTCATTGTTCCCGTGCAATTAGTGCACTGTGGTGGCAATTATAGCTTTCACCAATTTATCAGAATAATGGCAGATTATATTGACAGATTATCCCAATTACCTCACAGTGACGTCACACTCTCAGTGCTATTTCAGTTTTATATCGAATATATGGGGCGTTGTCCCTGCTGCTGTTTCATTCTCTGAACTTTTTTTTCTGTTGTGTTCTGTTGAATGTGTACAATTCTCAATCTATATGGTATCACGAAACTTCAATTTAAACCTCAATTTAAGTCTCAGTTTAATATCTATAGTCCTCTAGCCTCAGCTTATTCTACTATAGGCTTGATTTTTTGAAAGCTTCATTTCCTCCTTTTTCAGTATTTCTTTCTATGCTACTGGACCCAAAATCAGCGTGTAAAGTAGATCTAGAATAATTATCAATAACTGCACAGTGCACACTATACAATGGAGTATGGACACTATACAATCGCAATGTATACAATGTACCTATATGATATAGGTACATTGTATACAATGTGTATTATACACATTGTATATTATACACTGTGTACATTACACTATACATAGTACACACAAAAGGTTCACATTGTTAAGCTAACATTCTTCACTCTTTTGTTTTGGTGGCTAGGGGGAACTATAGGTTTTGTTGTTATAGTAGACTCGGGTTCGATGTTGCTTTGTATTATGCTGTGTTGCTTTCCTGCGCGTTGTTGCTCGCTTGCTACAATACACGTGGCAACGGGCATATTTCACATCCTATGTTTTTTATTCTTGGACTTCGATAATAATGATATTCAGACGTGTAATTAATAATTATGATTGTTCCAAGATATTATTATTGCTTTGGTATATTTTTCCATCGTTTTACAGCTCTGCTGACCAGTGAACCCGCGCGTACTGCGCGCGCATTTGCTGTTGTCTATTCTGATTCACCCATAGCGTATTCACGTACACTTGTGTAATCGACCTTCCTTATTTGGAATAATTGGCTAGTCATTCGCCGGCAGGAAATGTGAAGAATAATAATAAGTATACTGCTTGTGGGTATATGTTTGCCGGCAGATTGGCTCCTAGAGACCGCGATCTCATAATGGGGTGGGGGGATAATGTGCATTGTATTGAGGTAGCTGGGATAGGTATAGCTGTTCACTTATCAGTGCTCATACTATGCTCACTGCTTAGGCATTTCTGTTGTATACACTCTGTTGCTCCAGGTTGCTTCTTCTGTGTTGCTCTTTGGTGTATATGTATGTATACCAGTACAGTGAATATGTATGCAGTTGATTCTTCTTTTTTTCTGTAAAATTGTTCCTCCATACTCTGTACTCCACGTATTGATACGCAGATGTTTTCAATACAATGACTTTAGGTGTGGTAAACAGGTGTCTGCATTGTATACATCTTGTAATTTGTATGGAAACTGAATATTTACACTGTTTGTATCCTTCAGTATACATTCCTTTGCTCTGCAAAATTCCATCTTTTGGAATGATTACTGGTTGTTGTTGAATCTCTATATTTTCAATCTTGGTTTCAAATCCTCACCCTCGTCGAGTCACACCACGCGTATCATTTCCATGGCTACCGTGAAAACTGCGTGTCTGATGAAATTATCTTGCCTCAAATAATACCACGGTAACTTGATTACTGATAACAGGGCATCACGTGGCTGCATCACAATTCATTCTCTCCCCATATTTTGTGCGGGTTTTTCCTTTGCGGGCAGGATGTTCATTGTTCATTTTGCAGGAATTTGTTTTATTTTCTATTATGAAGCTAACTAATTGGACTCAATGTATGCTATCACCCGATCAATAATGTGTAAAGGTACAGCTCTCGTCCCATGGCCGAATGCTGATTAAGTCCAGGGATCCAAAGGAAGAACAACTCACACGCCTCGTTGCCGATCTCTCAACACCGTACACCACCAATAATGCTGTCCTAGGCAGTCGGTCACTCCTCGCCACATCGCCGGTTGCTAGCAACAATCCTAGCAACAGCAACAGTAGGAACTCCAGTCCTGTTATACCATTGAAATCATCCAGTGCCCCTGGCCCTAACTCCACAGTACCTACCATCACAGTCACACCAGGGTCAGCTCCCAGCTCCCTCATGACACCATCTGCAGATGTTGCTATGACAACAGCAGATGTTGCCATGACAACAACTGATATGGGAGCATCGTCTGAGCAACTGTCAGCAGAGACGAGTACAATAGACAATAACGAGGGCTACCTCGTGACAGACAGCAGTGACTACATGGACAGTATCGATGGTGATGACATGACAACACATCCTGTCACTACTCCGCAAACTATCGCATACCCGCCCATCATGCCACTCCAACAGACAGCGGGGGAGATCACTAGAGCGGAGAGGAGGGACGACCACGGCGACCACATCTACGTAAACCGTCACCTCGTCCCCATGTGCCCTGATAGCGGGGACGTGGACCTGGACGACATTCCCTCCATGATCTCGGACATGACACCCCCCACCTCCCCCGGTACTGATCACTCGCTCTACGAGAACACCCGCGAGATCGTCGTGTCGGACAGTTCGTATTACGAGAACACGCGGGAAGAGGAGGAGGCGGGCCATGCCCCGTCATCCCGAGCAGGGGACAGTCTCTACGAGAATATCCCTGACCCTGAGGACGAGGAGAGGAAAGCTGAGGGTTACTATGAGAACACGCCCCCGGTGGGGGCCGAGATGGGCGGTGTCAGTAGTCCGTGGCGGTGTCTCGACTCAGCTGAGTTGCTGGATATCAGTAATATTGCGGAGGAGGATGATTTGCTGGAGGATAAACTGAAACCGGATGTGGCAGATGTCAAGAAGAGACTGATGTTTTATCTGAGTCAGGATGTGGCGCGTCAGAACATCAAGTTTTGCTATGATTTACTCGATAAGGTACACAAAACCTGGTATAGAGTACATGATTTCGTGGTGTCAAACTGTCGCTACTCTTGACACCGATCCGATATAGTGATCGGTACGGGTGAAATGGTAGCTTAGTAGTGATTTTACAATGCTGGCATGGAGCCAATAATTGTTCTCATTTCTATAGCACGAGACCAGAAAATGAAACTCATTGCATTAAACAGTCTGTGACTATGTATAGTTTGATGTAGTAAGCTACAAACTATTTCCATGTGTTTGAAGTAGGACATTGTTTCAGATCGCTATTAATGAAGCTCACGGGGTCACATTGCTGGTACAACTTCTCAAGACTTCTGATAACTTTGAGGTGGGTTGCATCTCATGGCCGCATATTATGAGACATGGAATTTGTTATCGGCAGATTTCATTGTCCAGACGATGTAATTTGACACTCCTATTTCAACACACAACACAGTCGCGCTTATCAGCATTTCATAGATACTTCTGTTGTCATCACCCATTTGATTTTAAACACTGTATTATTATTGATCCATCTTTCGTATAATCGGAAAGATGATAATAAGTCCACGAATTTTGAAAAGAATAACCTACGTTCAGATTCAGGAGCTAGTCACAGGAGTATTCTGGAACCTATCCAGCTCTGAGCAAGTGAAACCCGAACTGCTACAACGTGCCCTGGAATCGATAGTCAAGTACATCGTCATTCCACAGTCAGGGTGGAAGGGGAGTCAAGTGCGGAGCGACCTGGCTAATAACATCCAGTGTACCACAGTCTTCAGAAATGCCACAGGCTGTCTCAGGTTTGTGCGTGGGAAATATCGTATTCTTTTTTTAAAAAAGGGAAAAAGAAGCCCGATGCGGGGCTCGAACCCGCGACCCTGAGATTAAGAGTCTCATGCTCTACCGACTGAGCTAACCGGGCGCTGCTGCGTTTGAAATTCGATGTGCCTGCCTCTCCCAGAAAGTAATGAAATCATAAAAATACGCGCGAGAAAGGGAGAGGTGTTGAATTCCAATTTGGTGCGAACTATGGACATTTCGCATGTTGGTAATGATGTATCGCATATTCGCTCAGTATACGGAATATGGTGAGAAAAATCTCATGTACTATGCCCCAGGAATTTGTCGTCAGCTGGGCTGGAGGGTCGCCAGGTTATGAGATCTTGTTACGGCCTGGTGGATAGCCTGCTCTTTGTACTTAGATGTGTGCAGGTATGTGAGCATATGTGAGCATATTATGTAGTAATTTTCTGTTAGAGAGAGTGTGTGGTGAATTGTCATGAATATAAGGGATGGTTGTACCAAAAATCAAAATTGCAACTATATTTCGAAAATGGAAGATTAATTATTGTCTTCTTGGTTTGAAACCCTCGAATTTGACACTTGATACGTAAATCAGCTCCATATTCCATCTTTCCCCCTATTCAGGGTAAGAATGACGTGGACAACAAAGCGGTGGAGAATTCTGTCGGAATACTCCGGAACCTCTCGTACCGCCTCGACTCGGAAGTGAGCCCGGAACACAAGTACGGACAGACTGACGACTGGAGGAGTAAGGGTCTCGGGGGCGGGCAGTTCAAGAGGAAGGAAATGGGAGATGATATTGTCAAGAGGAAGAAGAACAGGTAGGTACTTAGTCAGATTTAAGAATCCATTTCGTCCTTGGTAAGTAAGTTAGTCCTGCAGAAATCAATTGACGATTTGATGGGTTTCTATTCATTTTTCCTGCAGCAAAAAGCACAAAGGAAAGGAAAACGCCACGCCCCTCCCCGAGCACACGAATGGAGTTGGGTTGCTATGGCAACCTAATGTGGTGCGTGTCTACCTGGACTTGTTGCTCGAGTGTAGCAACCCTGAGACTCTGGAAGGAGCAGCAGCAACATTACAGAATCTCACTGCCAGCTCGTGGGAACCTGCCCAGGTAAAATTGTACAAGATCAGGACCGTCATCCATCTGATTATAGTTATACATTGTTTGCCTTGACACCAACATGGACATTGGACACACAATTATGTTGACAATACTGTACCGTACTGTCATCTAACAGTTGACATCACCTGTCACCATTGTTACCACTTGACGTATCCCACAGCTACTCAGAGAATCAGTTCGGAAGGAGAAGGGGCTGTCGGTGATAACCAGTTTACTCCGCATGACAAATGACTCTGTTGTCAGGGCAACGGCTGTTTGCCTCAGGAACCTTGCTGGGGATGCCAAAAATAAGGAACTACTTGGTAAAAACAGCTTACTAGTTTCGTTTGACATCACNATCCTATTTGGTTTTGGAAAAAATGATACATATATTGATCATTTCTTGGCACAATTCCAAATCTCCCATCTAGGTGAGAACGCCTTACCGGACCTCGTGAAGCGGCTGCCAGGCGGCGACGGTGCGGACGGCATTACGGATATGACGATCGGAGCGATCATTTCCGCTCTCCTGGAACTCGTGTCCGGCTGCCCTGAGACTGCAAAACGTCTCAAGGATCTCGGAGGTAAACATGAAGATGAAAATGCATTATTTCCTGATGTGTGATTATAATTCTTGCGATGCTATAAGTATACGTATACTGTATAGTGATCGTTTCTCTGTTATATGATATCGGATTGACCTCAGCGCCTCTCACTGACTTTCCGTCAGCCCATCACTTGTGTTATCGCAGGTATCGGCCGCCTTGTTGAGATCTCACGCTCTACCGATGTGTACAGTGCACAGTGTGTCCACATCAGTAACCGTCTTCTTGCTTCCTGCTGGGAAATCAGGGAACTCAGAAAGTGCATCAAGAATGAGGTATGCGTGGCGGGAGGGGATGATATTGATTACCCGTGTTACCACGGGGTGGTCCATCATCATAGTGATCAGTTGTTGGACTAACGTACTCACCCCCCTCTCTCCCCCAGGGATGGAACATCGCCATGTTACAGCGTCACGTCGCTCCTGACCGCTCCGACGGTCTGGAATACGACGAGACGAACAACCAGTTCAAAGCGAGTTATAACACTGGACTCGACCGGACCAGCCGTAACCGGCACCGATCTCCAGGCCGAGCATTGTCCCCTGGTGCTATGTCACCAGGGAGTATGTCACCGGGTGCTAGACGAGTTCTCAGCCCGTCTGGATACGAGGCTAACATCCACGGGCGGGCTGGCGATCATCCGACTATGGGACGAGCCGCATCGACAATGGGCAGGTCCTATAACGACCCTACTTTCACCCGAGCAGAGGTTTGTTGTGGTCGAGTTGGACCATATGTTGTTTACCTCATGCGGTACTTATTATCATGGGTTTGATCGGATCGCTGGTTATTTGTTTAAATTTCGTCGCTGATTTTCGACTGGCGCTCAGCTTGCTCTCACCCCCTGATCTCCACTCAGGAGTACGACATGGGTCGTGGTCAGAGTCTCCCAACCCGGTCCCTAGCTCCTCCCTCCTCCCATCCCCTCTCCAGTCACAACTACGGAGCTGCCGATAGCTGGGTCTGAGACACACCAGTCGTGACACCATGAATTCGGTGTCACGCTCGTCACTTTGACAACGTCTCATCGCTCTAGGAACATCCAATTCATCAGAAGAGTTGTCCGCGTCGCTCATATGTGAGCGTACTGCGTACTGCGGAGCTGAACTCCGTCATGGGCCGCTCACGATGCAAAACTGCAAACATTATGGAATTTAATATTTGATGTTGATTATGCTTTTTTTTATTTTATATGTATTGTTAACAGATAATATGAATAAGGAGACAATAAGTTGAATATCAGCTCGCAATCTTTCACATTATTGGAAATTGAAAACGAATTTCAATTTCAAATGTTGATTATAATCGCTCGAGCTAACATAATCCATAATCCAGCATTGCTATTGACTTTTCACTTATTGAGTTTGACCGCACACGGGAACAATCCAAGATACTGATATTGAAAACGAACTTGAAATCTTGCCATGTGTATTGTGTAGCGAGTCACATATTGTCGTCCTGACATTGAGCATTCTACTTCCTTACTTCTAGAAGTTCAACTACGATTCCCATTTTAAACCCAAGTTCTGAACAAGTGATAAAATGAACCTCTTTATGTCAGTGTAACTGTATGATATCATGCCACGACAATACTAGTGGCAAATAATAGGTTGTAAAATTGTTTAGATTTGATTTTTAACTTAAATGATATGCAGTTTACATTATGAATGGAACTCTTGATGAGTTTTTAATATTTTCCATCGTTCACCCAACAAAAGCTGTTTCTTATGGTAAATGAGCTAAAATTATCAAATCGAAAATTGAAACTGGAACTTGATCCTCAAACACACCTTTATGTCATGTATCATGTAAAAAAATTTGTGCTCATTGAAGAACTGAGTAAAGCCATCAATTTATTCCGTTAATTTCATTTATTTTTCCCATGTGCAACACTAACGTTTTGGTACCAATCTAAACGTCATACTTACGTCAAACTGTAGAGAATTGGAAAATTATATCAAGGTCCGCGTCCCCTCTGTTATCTCTGTCCGTCACACAAGCTGAAGCATATATCGATCTCTACTTTTCTCTGTGTACTGTTGAGCTTTCGCAGAATGCAGATCGATCTTTTATATTCCTTGTTTTGGGCCCAAACTTGGAGTCGGTCTCCAATTTCAATTTCAGTTATTGACTCAATAACTGAGGAGAACTGCAGTTGTACTTGCAGTTTAGATCATGTTTTGAGATCATGTTTGAGATCATGTCAATCAAAGATTGCCCCTTTCCACATACAGTTTCTTGTGTCTTCTCTGTCACTGCCAGTGCAACTGCCATAGTGTTCACCTGTGCTGACTGCTGTACAACTTAAGAGTAACTACATTCTACAATACAGTTACACATGTACAGTTACACGGAATACACATGTACACAGTCATAGGACACGACATGGTACAACTATACATTGAATACACGGCGGTTGATAGCAAAAGTTGTATATATTACACGCGTTACACAACCAGAATCAGTCACGTGACAAGCTCAATTGATAGTATCACGTGGCACGACTTGCGCGCGCGTCGCCACTCATGCATATCTTTGTTATTTGTCGTTACGCGCGTACCGTTTCGTAGTGCGTTTTGTGAACCTATTTCGTAGTCGTGTAGTCGTGTGTTGATGTACATATTTTGTACGTTAGACCGGCGTTAGACCGGCGTTAGACTGGCATTAGACCGGCGCCAAACCTGCACAAGACCGGCGCCAAACCTGCATTAGACCGGCGTTAGACCGGCGCCTGGCCAAAGTGGCAAACGGACTTATGCCCAATTGTACAATGCATATTGTACACTTGCGTTAATTCGTTAATCTTCCTGCACATTCCTTCGTATCTATATTACATGTATCTACCTACCTACCTGTGTGTTGGTATCCATTTCTGTTGAGTGTTATAGGTTGCCACTGTTAGTGTTAATGTACTATTTAGTCTTACTCTTAAGTCTACTGGCTTAGTTAAGGTGTTTGGCCTTAAATTTTAGATTTTATTAACACAGGACTCAGGAGGTAGCGCCTGTACTAAGAAGATGCCGCTAGCTTCGAGATGAGTTTTTCATTTTGATGCTTCGACCTAGATCGCAATTTTAGCAATAAACTCTAATTCTCTAGCTATAGTCAAATACCTAGATGTTTTTTTCAGATCACGAGTTTGATCTTATAGGTACCTAGAGTAGTAAGTAAATAATATTCGCTATTCAGTATTCATCATACTTTATTGATGTCATTTTTGCGAATGAGTCAGGTCCGAAACTTCTTTATCTCGGGACTTTCGTAGAATAATCAAGACTTAAAAGTTCTCCTCCAATATGACGCGATTTAGTAAATGTTTGGTCATTTTCGACTGTGTGTGCTCACTGCTCATCAATACTCATGTGTGGCTGTCTGAGTGTGTGTGGGGCTTATGAATGGTGACTCCATTCATTGATAAGCTCTGACTTTACCTCTTTACTATGATTTTCCTCGGTGTGATTCTTGGTTCCTGAGTGTCGACGCGTCTCACATAGTTTGCTACACCATATAGGTATTTATCATCAGCAACAACCACTTTTTATTATATACCTTATTTCATGAATATTGAAGAATGAAGATGGCAATGATTTCATTCCGAGTAGAGGCACCAAAGTAGTCCAAACTAATGAAGAATGATATTTCTGGAGACGGGTCCCAAATTTTCAGACACTTTCAGTATCGAATCTCATTGTTCATTGGTCGAATCAAAGTTTTCGCTGGTCAATCACCATCTGCTGAGTCATGTAAAGAAGATTGGCCATCGAGAATCAAGAATCAAGGCAGATCCCTAAGTTAACCAGAAATAAGTTTTGAGATTTGAGACCCTTTCCCCAAGAATTTAATGCCATTCCCTATAAAATCTCCCATTGCACAACATAAATCTATTTGCAGCATTTTATTCCAAATATAACATTGATTTTAAAACTATTATTCTAGAAAAAACCCAATAAAGTGGAGGCTTGTCATATTTCAAATTCCCATATCAAGTGTCACTCTTTCTCACTTGGTGACGCAAATAACAGCCTCATAACTAACATCATACTTGGTATGTTAATAAGAGTCACTGTGACGCTCGTATATTTGATCACACAATTCTAATACGTGAATGAGAAAAAACAGTGGTAAGATCCGTGTTTCCATATTGATCATGATTTCACTCCCTGCTTTTCACGTACTCATAGCGCGCATCATTGTGTTGGTGAGTTTTGCAACCATGTAACATGTTATATGCATAATATAATAATTGGACCTTTGTTGATATAACAATTGCATTATGTTAATCATAATTGAGTCGTGTGTGATATAATTGGAGTGAATTCACAAAACGCGCCAGCTCAATCCCGGAAGTGCGTTGACAACATTCTCCGCAGTTCTTGCTTGTAGTGTAACTATGACGAATAATTCCACTTCACTTCCATTCCTTCTTTCCTCTTCTTCCTTGCCTTTCTTTTTTAGCTTTTGAACTTCAGATCATTACGTTTTCGTGACTTCATTGCTTCTGAATAGAACCCAACCCTACTTTTTGGAGTTCATCCTAATTGAATATTTTATTGACCTATAAATTATCGACACTAGTGTACTATCACTCACATTTCTATCCTTTCCCACGAATTTTTATCAGTGCCCTCCCAGTCCCTGATATAGGTACCTATAATACTGCTCAATTCTGTGTAATTTGAATAGAGTCTTCTATATTGCGTCAGTCATATTGCGCTGAGTTTCTATATGCGTTTCATATCATGAAACTACTTATAACTGCCTATTTTCATGACCTCCAGACCTCCCTTTTCTCATAACCAACCTATTTTAATGACTACTACCTATTTTAATAACCTACACTATGTCGTCCACTATGATGAGAAGTTAGAAATCACGTTTCATATGTCACTCTCCCATATGTCTCATATCACCAGTCACCAGATCCATCTCTCATATGATGTTGATATTGTGATCTCCGCGTTTTGCCCTTATAATGAACATGATGATATACGGAGTAGCCGGAGTAGGAACTGCTCTTGGCCAATGTAACAATATATATCATGATCGGACGATTATGAGTTCATGTCAAACGCTAGCGTTCCTTCTCAGGGCTGAGGTCTCTGCATTCAAATTTCGTCCTCTGTTATATTACCCGCGTGAATGTCCAGCATTGGTACATTGTCACATACTCGAGCCACTAGCGTGATAACGAAACCGGAAATTCCAACCTCCTGAGAGATATCATCCTTCGTACTCGTCAATTGTGTGTGTGTGTGTGTGTGTGTGTGTGTGTGTGTGTGTGTGTGTGTGTGTGTGTGTGTGTGTTTTTTTTATTATTTAGATNGTGTGTGTGTGTGTGTGTGTCTGTGTTTGTGTGTGTGTCTGTGTGTGTGGGCAAGTTGTGTCCGAGTACGTTATAATGTGTCTTGATAATGATTCTTCACTGATATGCACTGCATAATGACAGTTCTGACTTCTGAGCTTATGTATGGACGATAATGATTCATGAATTATGATAAGCGAATTAACCGATTAGCACTGCGCATATTACGAATTCCATATTCTACGAGAGATCTCTGCAAGAAATCTAATTAAGACGGAATTTTACAGTATATACAGCTCTCCTGATTACCGCTTCACAAAATATTAGGTAATATTTGGCCTTGTGAATGGATGAAGGTGGATGTCAGTTTCACAGTGAATATGCAAAATACTTATCATTACGATCTGATAAATCATTGCGATAACCCGATACGGACATTTCTGTGATGATGAACCCCCATCCAGTCCCAAATTTGTTTATCGGTTAATTTATTATAGCACGTCTGGCGTCCTAGACATTGCTAACTGAGAAAGACGTATTTCACTGGATTGTGGAACTGTGAAAGTCTATTTTTAGACAAATTTACAGCAGAAAAGCCTTGTTAAGTCGTTAAGAAGTCCTCCAGATTATTTTTCACTGTTGGATCACTATACTATAGTCTAACTTTTTGGGGTTCCCCCTTAGTGGATTTCAGTGTTTCTATGTATGTATGTTTGTGTTTGTGTCTGCGCTTTTGTCTGTGTCAGCGCTGACTGCTGGTCAATTCAGTGCTGGTCAGTTTTTTAGTGCTTATCTCTAAAAAACCCACTGTAAGCATCATGGATTCTGGCTCTGACCCATTTCTACAACCTTATCTTGGTTATTGTTATTTAACGGAGTATAGGTGCTATCGTGTCGAAATTGACACCCCACCGGCGGCCACATTATATTTGGTAATAAACCTACTGATGGTGCTGTCTGTTGTAAAGAGTAAAGACATAACTTTTGAACATATGATAATTCCGATGTTGTCATGGTAACAATATGTCTGCGCACGTGTATCATCAGTCATATCACGTGTGTTGAAATATCACGTGTTTTCCTCGTGCCAGCTCTCTCTCTCTCTCTTTCCACCTCTCTCTCTCTCCTCTCTATATAAAAAAGGTATATAAAGATTTTTATGATGATTAGCCGTGGCTGATTTTTTTATAAGCTACGGCTGTCAATCATTACATGGTTATCAAGTGTGGCGTGATCATTACCCGCGAGATGTCGCGCTATTGTGATGAGAAAACGTGTGATCGTATATATTAACAGCTGCATCCATGTCAATCTGCCAAATATGTGACATATTCTTGGCAGCTTGACAGCTGTGTTTGTATCAGAACAACAATAAGAGAGAGAGAGGCAACATCAGCTCATTATTCCCTCGTGATAACGAAACTAGCTCTTTAGGACTAATTTATATATAGACACTATAGTGTCTACTCCTAGATGTCTGTGGTAGACAGAAAGCAGTTTCAATAGAAACACCTGCCATATCTCTCTGTCGACCACTGGCTTCCACCTGTCCAGTTATTGTGCTCCGCGACACTCAACCCGTGATCCCCGACTCAGCTGAAAGGGTTGTCATAATATATTGTCATTTGTAGATATAAGTTAGGTAGTTTGGCTGTTAGGCACTAGCTAGTGTTGTGTCTGTCTCATGTCCGTCTTCTGATGGGTGGCGAGTACTTACTCCATATTTTAGTCTTACTTAGTTAGATAGTTAGGTAGTATCTACTATCTTTTTTAGTATGATAACAGGGTGTAGACTGTAGTACCACGTTAAATCAAAGTAAATGTGGCCATTATAACATGAAGTTATCTCCATAGTAACGCGCATATGTGAGCACTCAATTCATCCCAAGAATCAAGCAAATGTTCGAAATATCATATTTGATGACGAAATTTTCACACCGAAGCAAAGATTTAGATATATGTATCTATCGCGCTAGGATAGATTAGAACTTGTCAAAATCGAATTCAACTTTATTTCATCGATACAATTTGTCATTAAAGTTACGCCGAAATTTGACGAATCGCTGAACTTCTTTGAAATTTGCGAGACAAAATTGAGATCTAAACTGAAAATAGTTGCTTGATAGGTAACAAACCCCGTATGAGCCATAATTAATCAATTTGAAAATTGTAAAAGGTTGTAATTGTGCTATGGTAGCACCCGAATTTCCACCTGCTGTCGTTTTCATAAAACTGAGCAGTGAACAGCCAGTGCCACAACGTTAATTTGGCGCCGCACTGTATTCGGGATTGACTCTCACTTCTATGAGAAATGAAACCGTCTTGTGATGCAGCCTAGATAAACAATGTCACGTGGTGTGAAATTTCGCGGTCAAATTTGACACATTTTACATGGTCGGTGGTCGAAGGTGAATATTTCGCGGTCAAATTTAACACATTTGTTGCACGGGGTCAAGATGAGTTGTACGCGTTTATTTTTCAAACAATTGTATATCGTGCACGCAAACTATTATTGCCTAAAGTCTAAACGCAAAATACGTTTTCGCGAACTGATTTGGGCGCTTGTGATTGTCGTCAACACTTATAAGAACGCATTCTCATTGATCTCCCTATATCATTTTCCCCAGTTTTTCACCGTATCTATTACCAATTCTATAGCACAGCTGCAGCAGTCAGCATTTGTAGTAATGATGGCATGATGCATGTGTCACTACAATGTCATGATGATTTGCAGAACTCGCATGCCATGAAATAGCTTACCAAATAGTTGGCATCCTCGAGTTTTTCTCCAACATTCCTTACCGAAATACATTAGTATAATACAGCTCACGCATTGATATACTGTGTCTTGCACTGTGCTGTGTTGACAAGGCAGGCCTGAACAGCTCGAGGGTTTGGTTGGAATTTTGATAAATTATGGCTGGCAGTATAGCTGCATTTTTCCTGCGTATGTATCCTCAATAGTGGGTGGGCGTGTACTGAGCTTGCTTTCATCATACTGCTTCAACTGACCCACTGTAATCAGCTGTAATGTTTCTCCGTGTGGTCATGTCGCTGCCCATTTACACTATCGAACCTACTAGTCTTTCAATTTTCGTAATGGACCAATAGTTTGTGGTTTTTTGGGGGGGGGGACAGAAAACCCATTCTAATGGTCCATTACGAAAATTGAAAGGGGGAGGGGCGCTTTTTATTCCCGTTTTCCATTTGTCTGCTCCATTCAGCATAATTTATCGTCCATTCGTATTCATGATGATCTCTTTCAGGAGGAGACCTTATATTGGCTATAGCGTTGATCATAAAAACAGCTGGTGATTCAAATCGAACAAAGGTCTTCTATTTTACCAGTAATTATGTGGCTTGATTGTAGTACGTCTCTGTAAAGTTTTGTTTAAAACGAGTCAATGTTCTGTTTTTGACTTAATATTCTTTATAGAAAGTACTAGAATTCTCAAACAGCTTTGCCGTTCCTATGCGATAGTCTTGCGTAGGTATTGAACCTATGCTAGTTACCTATAGTGAGCATTTTCCCTGTGAAATTTTGATCATACGCTGGTTTTCCCTATGATTTTTACCATGTAAGTACATTTCACAACTCGAATTATGTTGTGTAATTATTTTGATTGTTGTCTCCGCTACGCTTACGCGAGAGCGTTTTTTCGCACTTTTTATGGCTCAGTGAAAGAGACCGCGCACGCATACCACGTGTAGCTACGATCTCATGTGCGTTATTCATGTAGCTGCTGTCTGCCACGCGTTTTTATACGTTTTTCATAGCGAGGATCACTAATTTTGTTTTCTCGGCTACGAATGAAAAACTTACGCTCTATGGGTCGTGACTTAGGACCAATTAGCCGACTCATGGCAAATTAGCCGACATAAACATAAAATTAGCCGACATGATAAAGTTGCATCTTTAATCCATTTAGAGGGTGAGCTCAACCTTGAATCACCGTTTAAGTTCGAACTTTAAGTTGATGAATATGGCCCTTATGACGAATTAACGTGGATCTTTTGGATCGGCTTATGCAATAGTCGTCTGTCGAGGGGAACAAAAGATGATCATGGCTCTGTCTGCATCAGCTCTAATATCCGTCACGGACTGCATTTATCGCAGTGAACTGATTATAGATATACAGCTGAAAACAGCTGTAATGTACTACATTAGCTAATTAAAACATTAGCTAATTACTACATTACATGACTCTATAATGAGAACACTCTGAACTCCCGTGTTACTCTAATTGAGTTGTTGGGATACTCTCAGACAAAAAGTATGTTATGGGTACTTGATCATAGTTTTACCCAATATGAGTTCAATAGTTATGTAAAATATAGTTATGATTATACTTTACATACAGTGCATAATAATATTGTGACAATCTAGTGAGATTTAATTAGTAAAATACATACAGTAATTATTCCAACAAGCCGTGTTATTGCGGTGAAATCCTATTTCGAAACAGTTCCCACATTTTTCCATCCTTCTTCCTGCATACCTCATGATCTCTCGCCATTCAGTGCAATTTCACGACATAATTGGATAATTTAATTAGGTTATTTCAATAAATGATCAGGTCTTGTCATTGAAAACGTTGCACATCTTAAGCTCCGGCCGGCCGGGCAGCAATTTGTCATGATGAATTCGGCGCTGGCACAATGATTTGACTGTCAGTGTCATCTGGCATTCTGGCGCCTGTCAATTAAATATCGGATGATCATTTTCCATAAATAAATCTTTATTTTATAGCGGCAGAAAAATGCCAAAAGATCACAGCCTAGAACTATAAGANATTGAGCTTGAAAAAATTTTTTGGTGGTTCTAGATACTTAGTACAGTTGATTTATGCAGAAAAACTGCAGGTAGGAATTTTTTCCCAGATAAGCCTCAAAATCCAGGATAATGCCCATACTATGTGATTCCTTTCACAAAAACACCTTACATAACCAATTATAACCTCACTGCCACTCTCACATTATCATCATCATGGTATCAGGGCCCTACCACGTATCATGATACCTGGTGCCATGGTACCTGTTGCCATGGTACCTGTTACCATGGTTTCTGTTGCCATGGTACCTGTTACCATGGTACCTGTTGCCGTGGTACCTGTTACCATGGTTCCTGTTGCCATGGTGCCTGTTGCCATGGTACCTGTTGCCATGGTACCTGTTACCATGGTACCTGGTGCCATGGTACCGGGTGCCATGGTACCTCATGGGTACCTGCAGAGGGGTGGATCAGGTGTTCATATGGTTATGAATTAATCGGATCGAAATATTATGATTCCGTCATCTGTTATATCGGAGCAAGTTGTTAGTTTTAACTGTTTATAACGGCTCCTAGCCAGTCATATGTTATTGACATCCAAGTCAGAACAAATCACCTCATCACTACGCACGCGTAAGTATGTGTTTTTAAATTTCGTAATTAATTACTCCTAGACCTTAATAATTACTCCTTTGTATCAGCGAGTACGTTATGTGACGTCACCATGAAGGTCATTTCATTATCCGTGGGCCAGATGTTGACGTAGTTTTGCATAATATTTGTTAATTAAAATTCCGACGACCAACACCTCTTTTATACGGAGAAATAACATTGCTGATATCATTTTATCGGTGATAGGAATAATTCCATCATCGCGTTGATTACCAGATAGTGATTACCAGATATCACAAATTTTAGTTTTTGTTCCTCTAATATAGCTGCACTCAACAAAGTTTGAACTCTTTATTTGACTGGTCTACAGGGCTTTATCTGTGGCATACAGTCTTGGATCAAGAGATGTGCAACATATTATCATTGATTCTCCGATACACTTTTATGATATAGATGCAGCTGCGCGAAAATTATATGCTTCCATAATGCCATAAATTTTATACTAATGTTAGTAGTGCTGCTAAGTCTAATAACCGGCTAAATATCATTGAGAATCAGGTCTATCCCAGTTCGAAACAGTAGTTTCATTTCAACTCACACACTATTGACTATAAACGGTCTGTTTTCAGTTATCATGGACCATAGTAAACAAGTCCGTTTACCACTTTGGCCAGGCGCCGGTCTTATGCAGGTCTAACGCCGGTCTAATGCCGGTCTAATGCCGGTTTAATGCAGGTTTGGCGCCGGTTTTGTGCAGGTTTGACGCCGGTCTAATGCCGGTCTAACGCCAGTCTAGCGCATGTTTGGCGCGGGTCCGGCGCTGGTTTGGCGCGGGTCTAGCGCTACTCTAATTCCATGAAACTCCGTTTACCATCATTGCCAGGGGCCAGTCTTATGCACGTCTGGTGCCATTTTAATGCATGTCTGCTGTGTGATCTGCACGAGTTTTACAGTCTGGCTATTCCTGATAGTGTTATTTTCGGTCTATGCGACTATTCATGATTCCTGAATCAGCTGCAGATTTCTGTAGGTACGTCCTATCATTTCCATGAGTTTGAGATACTACGAAAGCATATCCCCTTATGGACCATGTTTGAATGCGGGCTCGGCTTCAGCTCTACAAGAAAGCTGAAAATAGAGATTAATACTCATCACCAATAATTTTCACATACGCGGTGAGTGTCTTGATGGCACACTTACTTGATGGGCGAGTAATTGGCACACTTTTCATGTCATTTCCCGGCGAGCTGCCATCCTCCTAACACCATATTTGGCAATCTTACCAAATCTTACCACAATTTGTCCTGCTCGTTCATATCTATGTATGTAGGGTACTATTATATTGAACCACTATTATATTGGGCCGTGATGACCAAACGTCTATAGTTGAGGAGGAATTGGGTGATGTCATGATGATTTTCCCACCGGGGTAAAGAGAAAGTGAAAAGCTGACAATCTTCTCTCACAGGATTTATCAATTTATCGGCTGTAGTACCTACTTATGTGATTTAATATGAAGTGTTCAAGGGTCATATGATGCGCGCGAGCTCATCTAAGATTTAAACGGTCCTAGATTGTTCGGCACATGAGCTGGTCTTCACGCATTGATTGCATTCTTCATTTTCACTTAGTATTTTCTTCATCATTTTCCCATGTCATCGACTAGCTGTAATTGACAAATGTCTTCACCAGCACTTAAACGACTTCTCTGTTGAAATTTGAATGCCATAATTTGCGTTTTAATTGTAGATTAATATGACGAATCGAGTTTCTCAAGCCATTTTCTTAAGGTGGTTGACCATAAAAGTTCAAAATTATGAAAAGCAATTTAGGACATCTATTGTAGGTTTTTTTTCCTGATTTGAGATGAACAGAAATTAATATTGTCAAGATGAATCTCTGATAAACGCTATGCAGAATTTCTGGTTTGTGTAACAAGGCCTTGGTCCAAGATTTTTGGATCCATCAGTTAGTGCTCACTGAGCTACGCTTATTACACAATCCCAAAATGCCAGAGGACTTGCATATTGCACTTTGTTCGGGTTCCACAACTGTCCTGGCGTTCTGCTTCCACATTTGTTCTGCTTCCGCCTTCCACGTAGTCTCGACTTTTCGATCGTCGGTCTTCAAATCGTCCTCGTAATCAATGATCCTCCATTACTACTCTCCCGTCTTCCATTATCCATGTCTTCATTAGACCAGACGCCCACGAAGTCTTGAGCCATCATCAGACATGACTATTTTCCCATTGTACAACGAATACATAATCTAGATAGGCTCATCACGGGGGAACTCTTATCACAACTGCGCTGACCCATTCTGATCCAGTCATTAGAAAGAGAGAGAGGAGTATGATATCTCTGATTGATTTGTCAAATCTCGATGTTCATTTGTCACTTTGACTCAGTTCAGATGGTAACCATGACAAATGGGGAATATCTAAAGGGAGGGAGAGAGAGGGAAAGAGAGGGGTATAAAAGGAGAAACAAGGAGATAGGTACCAGTTCTATCATCCCGTAGCACTGTTTGGACATGTATCCAGATTGTGTCTCTATGTCTCCCATAGCACTGTTTGGACATGTATCCAGATTCAGTAGGAGGAATTTTTTCAGTAAAAGGAAATTTTATTCTTACATCAATAATCTACTGTGTCTACTGTCTCTATGTCTCCCATAGAGCTGCTTGGACACGCAGTGTGTCTCTGTGTCTGTGTCTCTGTGTCTGTGTCGCTGTGTGTTTTGCAGGCTAATGAGGCAGTAATATGAGGTGTTCCCCAATAGGGGGAATTTGAGATTCACCCACTGTATAAGCTGCTAACAGCTATCCGACCACTGACATCTCCCACTGAAGATGAGTATCCAATACGAAGTGTATATCTGTCAGCCACTGTGTGTATCGAATTCGATTATCCTATCACAATATAATATCGGGTGGGTGGGTGTGTTTGTGTGTGTGGTTAGGCATGTTCATCTAGCCCGTGTGTTACTGGGCGAGGCCTCTGCAATACACAGACACAGACACACACGCACACACAGACACACACACACACACACTCATAGTGGTATTGGCTGTTATTGCCATTGGATTTTGCCAAACACCGTATCTCAGTTGCGTCATAATGCCATCATGGTCAGAGGATACATAGTGCTCTTGTAACTTGGAGGAATCTGCCTCATATATTTGTAACGAAGTTTCCAACTATGCAGAACTTTTCCTTGGTTATTCATTCAGAAAAACAGTTGTGCCTACTGCCTGGAAGAATCTGGTCTATACGAGTCATTATATGTTTCACTGATCCATTTTTGCCCATTCCTCTGTTTGAATGCATTTTCTCCCTCATCTGCAATGCCACTTGGCTTCCATCCAATATCTCTCGGAGTAGTCAAGCTTGGGCAACATGGGTATGATAGTAAAACGTTTCGAATATATCGTTACTCATATCCGCATAGCATCATTATGATATCATGTAAACTTTTGCCTGAATATCCGAGTATAATATGGACTGCATCTATGGGTATACCACTACATGTAACTGAATCGGTAGCATCATTTGAGTGTGATTGGCTAACACAGAATATGGGTTTATAATAGCTTTGTGAGCGACAATATAGAGGTACCAACTATCGCTCCTTCATAATAACCTGCAGATCAGATTCCTGGTGGTGGCTCAGCTAAGCTGGCGGCTTGTGCTTGGGGTATAAGTGGCGGTATTATTTTAGTCACAATGATTCTTCATGAGCGCAGCCGCTTGTGCCTAGTGTGATGTTAAGTGGACCCTGCTTTTATCACTTATCCTGCTATCTCTCTCATTCGAACTCATTGTTTATTCATATTTCAAAGCTTGACCACATGATTTCGATGAACAATAGTCATCAAACTTCAAAGTCCATTTCGAATAAGGAGACGAGATTGGCTATGATGGGTTATCGTTATTATTAATCAAACTGAAATGCAGCCATATTCAATGAGCAGTATGAATAGGTAATAGTTTTATCTATCTAGCCTTTCTATTGTCTGCAGACACAAGTCACCACACACATACACACACACACACCCACAAACACACACNCACACACACACACACACACAGCACACACACATACACACATCATGATCATTGAACTGTATAAAGTATTCCGTTGTACACTGAGCTACACGCCCTATTACTCAGTTACAACTGCACTTGGTCAAGGCATTGTACGTTTTCACATCTCAATTGGACGTTCTGTATCTCACAATGTTGCTCACAATGTTGCTCAGGATTGCTCATATCCCAGTACTCGCCCATGTGGAGTTATTCTTATGCTTGACCGACTTGGGAATTTGTGCAGCGGATTTGAATTTTGAATGTCGCACTAATTGCTGTAAATGAATATTGAATAAGGTATTCATATTATTCTAAAAGTCTCATCTATGATTCTTGCCGGCAACATTACATCGACATTATCAATACCTAGGTCCTTTACTGAAACATCCCATTCAGCTATAAATAACCCGACAATTTTATTGGAAATAATATGTTTCTATTCTGATCTTTCTGGCCCCACTCTGGCATATAGTTCCCTTTCCTCCAGGCCAATTAGATGTGACTCTGGGGCGTCAGAATTACATAGTTTTCTTGCTAAAAATAGCAGGTAGGATTTATAATATTCGATTAATGGGACAGTTAATCTAATTATTTTTCCGTAGATTACTCTTCACAATCATCTTTCCACCTTTATGAGCCCCTGATTAACACATACCGGTACTGATATTTTTGTCGTGGCTCTAGTCTTTCATATTCAGTGAATATTTGTAAGCAGGTTTCATGATTGATATTTTTTGCAAAGTTGATGCCAAACTCGCGTCTTGTCAGTGGTCCATGCACACAGGATAGATATTACTACCTATGTAACCCATGCTCTTCAGTTCGCTGCGAGATATGAATTATAGTGCTATCTCCTTATCTCTCCCTACAACTCTGAATTCTATTTTTAGCTCATTACATAACGTAGTCCGTGGCTCTATATACTCTCTCCCTACACCGAGATCCTTAGCCTCTCAAATTGGTGGAAAATCACGATCACCGGGCGCAGCACTATAGCAGCGGAATATATTAGCTCAGCTCACAAATTTGTGATAAATTTGAGTTCGTTTGCCGATTTATTTTAGATGGGATTCATTGTTAAGTCAAGAAAGTTCTCTGGCGGTTTTGTGAAGATAGAACTTCGCCATACAATTCCCTGTATTATTGTGGATTACAGACTACACATTACCCTCTAATTACTGCAGTCAAGCACGACTCTACTTAATTAAGTAATTATGGTAGGTAATTAGCTCAGCTGAATGTAATGATCAGAGCGTTTTCGCGGGGGTGTGTTCTGACGTGAGAAAACGTCAGGAGGGATCGCGAATGTGGCAAATGGCATCCCACCATAACAGTTCATACATGATTAACTAATTGTTGATTACTTCACTGCCAATTACTACACACAAGGTATGCGGCTCATGAATAATAGCGTCGTCTACAGCTCTGTACAATGCCTACTCAATGTCAAGATTCACTGGCTTCTGCAATAGATCATCGCTGCTGGATGTTTATTTTTCGACTTTCTTCAGACTTTAGTTGGTAACAGCTCATTTCTATACCTATTATACGTTGTGTGTCTGATTGCATTTTGCTATTGTTAACGAATTGGGTCTCCATAAGGTCCCAATATGGGACCAAATGGGAACCCAATTCGTAAGCCATGCATTGCCGTGGTTTTGTCACTCGGAAGTGGTATTGTCATTTTCAGCAATAATCATGCGGTTCCAAAGTCGTTGCCAGCGTAATCAGCCGTTCCCTGATCACCAAAATGTCATGTACCTTATGTAGTGAACACCATACCAAATCTGTACTCTAATACCGAGGTGTCATATCAGACAAGTCCTGTTTATATTATAGCTGTCTGGCCGTTTTCCAATATCCACACACGACTCTCGACATATTTCTCATCGGATGAGGCAGTTTTCGTGAGGTGATTTGAAATATGTCATGTGAACTATCTGTGACCGACTAATTGTCTGCTTCTCGTTTGTTCTGCACTGGGTTAATTGTGCCCTAATTATCTAATGAGCAATTACTTAATCGGCATCTCGACTCCACTATACGCCTTGTTCGATTCTCAAATACAATCTTATATTTGTTTTTGTCTTATAAAGAGGTTTTCCATCTTACCCTATTTTCTTGGAATATTCAGCTAATGAGATGTTTTGTCCATTGATTTGATTGACGCTATCATTATATACACCTCAATATCTTGTGATATCCCCACTGGATCACGATTACGATATCCCAATCAGTCATTGATCATAGTTCATCAAATGTGATTAGTGATTACTGCGATAAGCTCTCGATTTATCAAATCATCGAGCGTCAAGAAGTTTGACTCACCCGCGATAACTCAATGTGCAATAAATGGAGTTTGGTCCAAAAAAAGTGGGTCATTTCGAGATCATGACTATGCATCCTGTTACATGTTAAACATGTGACCCTCACTTCCCATGATAGTATTATTGACTTCATTTCTACCAGTTGATATCATGGGCATAAGTCCGTTTGCTAAGTACCAGTTG
Source organism: Beroe ovata (assembly GCA_946803715.1). NCBI lineage: Eukaryota > Metazoa > Ctenophora > Nuda > Beroida > Beroidae > Beroe > Beroe ovata. The sequence goes on along the minus strand of CAMPET010000061.1, from coordinate 286,355 downwards.
CTTTATCATGATACACACACACACAC
>CAMPET010000061.1:246765-268274 GCA_946803715.1 Beroe ovata | reverse complement strand
TGTGTGTGTGTGTGTGTGTGTGTTCGTGTAGGTGACATGACCAACATAGGAATACGGCAGAGTGTACAGGTTGTACTGTTGAATATTCACATAGAAGGCCGATGCCCGATATCATAGCATTGCATTTACCAAAACAACGTATTTGCCAAAACAATGTATATTGTATCAGTTTCAGAACAAAATATTCGATAAAAAATCAGACAAGGAACACGTAATAATCCCTTCCACTAAAATAAAGCGAGTATCAAATAAACCCGTCATTGGATTAGAGGTCAACGGATATTAATTCATTTCGATCGATCAGTGATAATGTGAACACATTAAGGCCACTTAATCATGTATAGTATGCATGCTGTATGTACGCATGCACATACATTACGTACGTAGAACGTAGATGCACGCGCGCATGCGCCTTAGCTAAACGCGCGGCAAATCCCGCGCCACTCGCCACAGACCAACGACACCGCGCGTTACGCATATGTTCCTGTTTCGCGGCGTATTGCCACACATGTCACAAACACTCAATACTGCGCCATCAGCTGTTTTGTTGCACTGATATCTGAAACTTGCACGTTGGGCTGAGGTTTACCTGGGGGATAGCACGGTAAATTGAAATACCAAGAGTAGTGATGTACTATTCCCAAAAACAGTATTCACCACAAAGCAAGTTACACACACAAGCATCGAGTAGATATCAATATATCTGCTTAAAATTAATCATAATCAACGATCACAGTCCTCGCAGGAACCAACCCAAACTCTCACCTCAGACGTAACAGTAGCAGGCACACCAAAATTAGTGAGTGCACCCCTAATCACACCACAAGTGAATGCCAAGTACAGCTGGCCACGGTCCATATACTGCTTAGACTGTGGTGGAATTAATACGTTAGTATTCGTTATATACCTACTCTACGTATGAAATGGGGGATATCTAAACATGTAGACTGATGATAAACTTTTCTATAATCATTGCTAAACATATTGTGCACTGTGTATACTGCATGTTTGAATTACACTGTCATGGGTATTGTGTCGTAGTGTGTCACAAACACTATTCCTCATCCCTTGTTATTCTCAGGTTGAACCTCACCTGGCTGACTCTGGTTAGGAATCTGAATCTGTTATCCTGTATGAAGTAAGTCCCGCTGTGGTTTGTCTTCAGGTTATCAGCTTGTTTCTTGAACAGCATTTGCCACAACTCCTGTATATGAGAGTGAAATTAACAGACTCCACTTCTACCCAGACGGTTTCATCAATTATATCACAGACTCGGTTCAAACCTTGCAAATATACTTGACTATTTCGACATCCTCCTTGAACCTAGCCTCATCCTTGGTAGCTTTCTCCACCAGGCTAAACCCAACTCTGTACCCTATCCTCTCCATGTTCGATTGTATCTGCTCAGTGCCGAACATATCCTGGCGATTATCATATATTCATTACACTTAAATCATCAGCTTCAGATTATTGAAGGAAGAAACCAAAATGAAGTGATTGAGTAATAGAGGCAATGAGTTCAGATGCAGAGCTACATACCTCGAAGTAGACAATCATTTCATGGTGCAAGAAGTCGAATAAACCATCTGCAGATGTCCCCATAGTATCCTACTGCACAATGACAGATTATTCACGTATCTTGAGATATAATGGTTCATTTGATGGAAATTTAGTTTTCGTTGGAGATTGCTTTGACACCATGAAACATGTTTGCCCGATTATTTTTGGCTGGGGTTACGGGTTTGTCACGAGACAAACATGTGTTCCCGCATGACAAGGTCACGAGTGACATAAAATAACACGTGATATGGTCAGGTGGGACGGTCTTTGTCACGTGACACGCAACCACCCCGGACACACGCAGCAAATCACATCCTCCTCCTAATTAGATCAGTAACACTACTGAAAAATGTTTAGTTAAGCTATGAAAAAATGTATGGGAAAATGTACACCGAATAAGCACCTTACACCTTACATAGTGGGCAGTATAAAGAAGTAGATGAAGATAAACTTCAGCAGATGCTTGAGGAATCTGAACCAAATAACACACACAACTCGAACAAGGGTGCAATAAAGAAGTACTGTGCATGGAGAACTTGGCGGATTGCCAAGATTCCTGCCGCCACTCGCCCACCAGATCCAAACTATGGGGATGCTGAGAAGCTCTGACAAGCAATAGCACAATTTTTGTGTAAACTAAACAATGATTCATGGCTGATATGGTGTCATATTCAGGCACAACCAGACAAACAGAGCCATGTACAGCATAAACCTCAAAATTCTGAAGAACAGGAGCAAGTGCTTCACCAAGCCTCCACCTACAATCAAGAAAAGAGAAATAGCCAAACATAAGAAGACATTACATCAGAGGCTAGAGCAAATGTTACGGAATATGACAGATCTAAGATGCTGAGACAAGATGATGTTACCGACAGGGACACATTTGAAGAAAGTGTACCAACCCTGGTTAAGGGTCAAACTGGAAGTTGGAACTCATGGCCAGACTGGAACTCTTAGCGTGCAAGCCACAGATGTCAGAAGAGTTGGTAACCCAACCTGCAGCACCATCATGATGCAGGAAAAGGCAGGTAGCAATGAAGTTAACTGCTTGATTTGAACTGTTGTGGTTCACAATAAATAGGATTTTAAATGATGTGGCAGACAAGAAGCAGTCTCAGACTGCTTCTTGTCTGTGTATATAAGTATGTGACTTAGTTGACAGACTGCCAGTCAGTCAAATAAGTCACATACTTTTTCATATCATAGAGTTTATTGCGGGATTACTCCCTGCCCTTGCTGGCAGGATTATATTGTAATTGAGATTGCACAGTTCAGAGTAAAGAACGCCAGATACTACAGAAGAAACAACTGAAGCAGAAACAAAATGAACAAAGTGAAGCTGAAGCTGAAACAAGAATTTTTAATTTATTCAATCTCATATTTTCATGACATTTGAATTTTGGAAAAAATTATCAAACATAATTAACAATGGCTGCTGACAATTCAATACAACGAGAATTCTTTACTTTGTATAGTTTCCCAACTGTTGGCGTTGTCGATCGATGATAGACCCTGTCGAGAATTTCGTTTTGCGCGCGCGGCGCAAACTAATTCTCAGACAGCTTCTCAGACAGCTTCTCAGACAGCTTCGCAACTTGCATCAGCGATTCAGCGGTGTAGCATCGCCAGATAAGATAAGATAAGATAAGAATTTATGGTATAAACCATCACACATTTCAAGAAAATTTCATCAATACAATCTCAGCCACTGAAAAACGCCACCTTTCGCAAAGGTGTCCACTACCCATTATCACTAGGAAAGAAGAATACTTTTAATAAATGTTAATCCCTTTTCTTCTAGCTACCTGAGGATGAGCCCTCAGGTATTCATTAAATCTATCCTTGTTGGAAAGGTAATTACCTCCTTCAATTTTGCTAATAACTTGATGAGAGACATACCAAAAATTGCTAGGATTCAGTGTTACAGAAGACTTCTTATACTTGTCTAATTCAACCTTAAAAATATCAACGGTTGAAGCATTTCTAACAGTTAGTGGTAAATCGTTCCAATATTCTCTAATTCTTTCAGATATAAAATTGTCATCAAGCTTTGTTATGCCATGACAAGATTTGACNATTCCGCTGTCGAACATCATTTCGGATTTTTGAATTAGGTCTTAGATTTTTTGTTATTTGGGTTCAAAGTTGGGAAAAGGGGTCTGAAAAAGGACTATGCGATATAGGAGGAATAAGCGTTGCTAGGCGACGTAGGAGTTGCACGTGCATGTTTATTGAAAGTGCGCGCGCGCTTCATTGCTGTTGTCATTTCGTATTTCCTTTGTTTTGATACGTATCAATTTTGATGCTGCATTTATTTTAATTCTATTATTCAGTTAATATCCAAAATTTAGTGTATCACGCCCACTTGACGGGCGTTCTAGTTATAAATATAATATAAATAACTATTAACAGATTGATTAACTAATTTCATCAGACAACAAAAATGTCACCTCAAATCTTACTTTTAGATTAATAACTCCATTCTTAACACCCCGACCGATGAATTGCAGTTGCACACATCCTGGACCCCCCAAGTCCACACAGATTTCACTCATCAGCAAAGAACTCGTCCACAATAAGACAAATCTCCAATTTCTCTGGTCCCGCGAGTTTTTCCAATTTCTTCCTGGGAAGATAATTTTCTTCAAATTACACGAAAAGATTTGCGAGATTAGTTCTACTTTTTGTCACGGATGACGGATTCTATAAATCAAGTGCATTAAACTTAATTTTGTTGCCACCACTCTCCACAGGGTGAGGGCGGCGCACTCACAGGAATGTTTGGTGGCTGTCGTAGTTGTCCTCAAATTCACGACAAACATGCTGCACATCTTGGAACAATGCCAATCCTGAGATATATTGTAGGTGGTTGTGAAGAGGAATCATGGGTTTCCAGACATATTGCAAAAACCCGGAATTGAGCAATAAGCAGTGTGATAATCCTACCCAGTGTATCAATGCAGAATTGCCGTAGTGCAGCAATGTTACCGGCACTGCTCGGGATGACAAAGTCCTCAACAAATTCCTCTTCATCCTCTGCGTGGAGAATTCGTGTGTCACGTGTGCCCTTGTTATGTCATGACACACACACACACACACACATACACACACAAGGGCACACACACCCACACACACACTTACCCTCCTCTATATTATCGAGAGCCACTTTAGCACTCTTCATCGCCATCTCAAACAACTGTTCATCCTCCTCATCTGAATCCGCCTCGTTTTCTTCCTGCCCGGTGATCTATACGGTCAGATAATTAGTTCACTGATACCACCATACTCACTCATAGTTATCATAGATACTGCGATATACCTCATTCGGTCAGTAATTTAGTTCCCAAATATCAAGCCTACTAAACCGGTTCAATATCACAACTCCCCTCCCCTAATTAATAGCACACTTGCTCGCAATATTTCAATTCGCATATTCCATTTTTCATGAGACGTTCAACCAGAAATGATGCTGAAATAAGGAGAAGCCCTAGCTTACCAACACGTACAGGCCCTGTAGTCTGTACTAGAGGGCAAATGGTTATATATTGGAGCTCCATCAGCACGTTTCTTTGCGGGCACATAATTCGGCCGTTTGTAAATGAAATCACAGCGCGAACCAATTCATTGAATACTCTATCCCGAGTGAATCATTTCGCACAGCAGCATGAAGGCGGGCAAAATGATATTGATAATGTTATGCAATATATGGGAGCTCTACTGGTAAATAGCAATATTCCCCAGTGGGGTTTTGGAAGTGGCTCTCAGTAAGTTCGCTCTTCATGAAGGAATGTGCTCTTTCTCCCAACACAACTATTCATGACGTTTCCACAACCAAACAGTTCCATTATGAGAAAACCGGCAATGCATGATTTTCGAGAGGCTCTCTAAGAGACTCTCTGAGAGAGCAGCTCGACTTTCCTTACCGCTGCTTTTCCACACCCACCCTCCCTCAACTTTCCACACACACACAGACACACAGACAGTACACACAGAACACACAGACACGCACACAGTACACACAGACACAGATAGACACACACACAGTACACGCACAGACACAGATAGACACACACACAGTACACGCACAGACACAGACAGTACACACACAGTACACACAAACAGACACACACACGCCCCAGTACTCACGCCAGGCGCCGTGATGTCTGGGATATCCTCGACATTCTCGAAGTCCGGTATTTCCTCGTACTCCTCGAAGTCGGACGAGTAATCGTCATAATCGTCCTGTATTTGAGAAGTATGAGTTGTGAATGTGATATAACCTCGCGTTGAGTCTTCAACCGCTCACTGTTGACAACACACAGAGTGATCACCGGGGCGGGGGGGGTTCACCAGGGGGTCAACATGGATTTATCAGGGGTTCAGTTGAGGGTCATCATTTACTTTCATACGTCCATAAAGTGAGCAGTGTTGTGTGCATAGGATATTGGGTAGATGGACCATATACAAAGTTGTGCAATATGTCGTACAAATTGCTTCTGCACACTTCACAGTGAAGTTCTTGGGTGTCCGTTATTTTGCGAATAACGGACATATAGGGAGTGTTTCTAAATTATCAGTTATTTCTCAAGTATCTGTAATTTAAGTATGCGCAAGGTGTTCTAAAGGGTGTGTTATAAGTATTCCTAATATTGATGTGGTAGGAATGAAGCATTGCAGCAGTTAAAACTATCTAAATACCTCTGTAACAGGAGTATCTTCATCTTGATTATCTTCAGCGTTCCCTGTTTAGGATGTTCACGTTACGAAATTCTGAGTTCACTATCTCCGTTCCACAATATAAATTTCATTTTTTAAACAATTGGCCAATTGGGAATTTGACTATCTATTGGGAATCTGACTATTTATACTAAGGTCCACGAAAATCGTGTTTTATAGCTTTCCTATACCTGAGACAGAATCTATCTCAGCTATAACTGAGGGCTCTTTACATTGTAATCCTTGAAACGGAAAGTACTAAACTACTCAATTCAACTTATATTTCTGAGTTCTGACCTGGGATGTTGGGGAAGTGGTCCGGTAGAACCTGATCTAGGTTTAGATTCAGATTATCCTCTGACTTTTCCATGGCAGGGTCAGATTTCAGGGTTTCTTGGAAATTATCATCAACGGCAAAACCAATTGTATCTGACAATAACATATCACTGATATATAGTGAGTGATGCAGGGCCTATAGCTGTACGAAGTACGCATATTATTTTGTACCCATATAATCAGTATGCAGGCAATTCACTCAGGGTGACTACCTGCATTGTGAGGTGGGTCAACTGGTTGTCCATCCAGTTCCTCTGGGATGAATCCCTGGGTCTGTTCATCTGCCACAGACCAGCCAACCTCCACCTTTTGGGAAAACTGGGGTTTCAGAGTTAGAATCACAGTGGGCGCAATATTCGCGGATAATATACTGTTACATCACACCTTTGAGGTGCGTATTTGGCCATATTTCTCGAGGCGAAGTCGAGTGAAATTTGGGCAATACGCACCGAATAGGTGTGATGTAACAAGGTTATGTGACGATTGGAAAGCAAGCTACTGTTACCGCTACATTTCAACATTTCAACGACTGAGACGTCCTCATGAGTTACATAATATCGGTGGTGAATCAGTTATCAAGAATGATAGGTATGCACCGATTTCTGATAAGTGATACACATCATAGTACCTGGCTGCTCAATGGACTTATCAAACACAGAGGTGATCTAGATTGGTAAACATGGTGAACAAGGTAAACATGGTAAACTTTAAACATGGTTAACATTAAACAAGGTAAACATTACGCATAGTAAACAAGGTAAACATGGTAAAAAAGGTGAAATATAAACCTGTCCAGGGAGGAGCTGTGCTGCTTCCTTGACACCAGAGAACGGTATGATGATGGTGTCACTCCCTGTGAAAACAGAGAGGGTGAGTGGAAAGTGCGACAACTGCAGACCCCCCGACATTTGACATAACATAACCCTAACTGTAATTTAACTGGGGGTCAGTTGTTGCACTACGGGTGAGTTGGAGGGATCGCCCCTGATACATATTTCAAATCTGATCTGTTGGTAGATTGAATGGATGTTGCAGGCCGTTGCAACAACACTTCATTTTCACACAATCCGTGCTGTTACACATTGTTAGTGTTACGGTTATCTGGGTAACTGGGTAACTAGTGTTCCTCATGAAAGTCGTGGTCATCCACACCACGACGTAGTGTGGGTGGGGTAAATATCCCAGAGAATTTCCGTTTTGGGGAAATGCTTTTAGTTTTAACACGTAGAGCTACAACGTTGTTTTAACCAGTGCTTCTGTATAAATTTGACAGCTGTCATAAGAGGAATATGAGGAAATTTCTACTGAGGGGTTTATAGTTGTTAAATTCTTACAAAAATTCTGAGATATAATATTCCGCCCTGTCTTGATGTTCGTTATGGATAATTCGATTGGATACTTTGACTTAATTAAATGCAAGCAACATCGTTATGGATTATGGAGCAGTCAATTTCCTGCTCCTTAACTTTGCTGCTTTCAATTATCAAACAGTGACATTTCAATTTATGTATTCGTGGCAAGAGGAACAGATATGTGTCATTTGTGTTGTACCAAATTATTTCTCGAGTGCCGCTTTGATTAGTTATGATGTTGAGATAGGTACATAATTTGATGAGCATTGCAAATAGCAGCAGCCCTGGACATAGTCATGATGTCACGCAGACTTCTTCACGATTGGAATCTGTCAAACCCCACACATGAAAACCATCATGTTGCAAATATTGTGTCCTGCGCAACGCACACACATTTCCCACGGGCAATGAAAAGATTTGTCATTTTGATGACAGCAACCCCCACCCGAACAGCAACCCCCATCCCGATTAGCACCAGAATTTGACCAATTGTTTGCAATTGCATTATGTAATATTCTGGGCTTCGTTTAATATTCATTACTCTTGGGTCCTTTGAAATTCCATAAATATTCCCAACATATTATTATGTACCTTCCCCAGAGACGCTGTTTTAACTTTATTTATGTTTTCCTATCTAGTTCACAGTAGCAATCCTTGGCATACGGATACAGCATAGCTATCAGGTCTATCAGGACTAACAGGACTAACAGTACTATAGTAGGAGTTATAGTAGAAACCAGCATTAGCCGTATCCAGACTGTCCTCACCAGAAGTAGAGAGCTCCAAGGTCGCTCCACACTCGGGCATCCTAACCAGACCAGCGGGAGGGAGGAAGGGGGCTCCCTCCCCAGTCATTCCCTCCTCTTCTCCCTCCTCCTCCTCTAACACGGGCTCCATGGGGGATTCGGGCCGGGTCCTAACAGGGGATCCCCTTCTCACCCCACATGAGTCCCTGATATGAGGGTGGTAACATGGTTGTCACCGGAATGATGAGTAGATAAAGTGAGAAATATGGGATCGGGCAATGAGGGATGGGGTGTGCGGTTTGAAAAGTGGTGATAGGGTATATTAGTGTTTACTTTACACGAGTTAAACTAGGCCAGGTCTTTTCTTCTAAATATAAAGAAAACTATTATTTGTCCGACAGAGATGGTTACTGTACTGTCTATCCGGTATAATTTCTAGAACAATAGAAAGGAGTGTGTCATACCTTGACGGAGGAGCTATGTGTGGTTCAGGTCCTCCATCAGTTTCAACACTGTCATCAGCAGGTGTGTATTTCACAGAAATAGGAGCTTGCTGCTCGGCAGCAACATCAGCTTGTTGCTTAGCAACACCATTTTGTTTTTCGACAACATCGTCTTGTTGCTTTACATAAGCAACCTCAGCTGATATCCGCTGTGGCGTATCCCGGGTTGCGTTTAACGACCGATTCGGTTTAGGGATTCTATACAGGGGTGTGGAGGGTGGTTTAGCATAAGTCCTACTGTCTATCACAGCGCAGTTTGAGAAGTTGGGAGATGTTGATTTGGGCGGGGCTGGAGGTGAATCTGCACGTGGTAAATCACGTGTGTCACGTGACCCAGGATCTGAGGGAGCGGCAGGTGGTGGTGGTTGTGGGACCACTCTGTCATGACACGTGACTGTCGAGAAGTTGGAGATGAAGGATGACTTCTCCTCGTTGATGTAACTGAGATGAGAGTGGGATCATGACGTAGAAACGGGACTTGATCTAGAAGTCTTGATTGAACACTTGGTCATGTCAGATTATCAGACACGTTTGGGACTCACCTCCTAGGTGATGGCAAGGGTGCAGGGTTTAGAGGTTGTGTCTCGGGCTGGGCAGGTTGTGTCTCGGGTGGTGCGGGTTGGGCAGGGGGCGGCGGGTCGTCTCTGCGGATTGTGGGCGGGCTGTATCCTATCAGAGCACTGTGTTTTAGGATGGGGGGCAGGTCTTCGTTAGGTTTGAATGGGTCCTTTATTCGGCCGGGAGGAACTGACGTTTACTAGCTTGTTAGTTTTTAACAGATAAATATCAATATATGACATGCGAGAAATAACAATTGAACAACGTGTCAAACAACGTGTCAAACAACTTGTCTGTCATCGGGAAATTGATGATCTATCAGTTATAGACAGAACCATAGTATTGTTCGAAAAAGCAGAACTTCGTTCGGCTTCTTCCTAAATCCGTGCATTACGTAGCCATGGGCTATAACAGATATTGGGCACAGCACCATGAATTGGGTTACCTGGTCTGTTACATGGTGTCATCTCATCCGGTAACTTCTTCACTTCCTCAGCGTCCTGTACTTCCGCTTTCGTTTTCTTTTTTTTCTTCCGGGGTGTACGTACTGCTCCTGTCGAATTGCAGAGGTGTTACCAGGTGGTACTGTTACTGGGGGGTGTTACCAGGTGGTACTGTTACTAGGGGGTGTTACCAGGTGGTACTGTTACTAGGGGATTTTACCAGGTGGTACTGTTACCAGGTGGCATTATGCATGGTCACATCTATGCATAGATGTGAAAATGGCATATGCATTGTAGTACGGACGCCCTAATCGGACTGCTTCTGCTCATATGCAATATATCTGATATATAAACGAGATAGGTATTCAGTCAGCATGTCACCCTTAGCCTGTGCAGAATGTGGATTTATCATAATAGCAATCATATTCAGAAGTTTATCTCAATGAGCAAGCCTTGGGTTAGACTGAATATTGCCACCAGACAGATATAAGATTATAAGGTGTCAGATACACGAGCCTTTAGGCTGACATCTCATGTGTTCAGAAGGGTGTCAAATATTGTTCTAGTTCATGAGATAGGTCAATTAAGGCTTCTTGATACGTGGGGGCTTGCATACAAACTAAATATCTGTCTAAAACAGCGTTTTATCGTCATTTCAAGTTAAACAATCCCCTGCGCAATATCATATCTCATTAAAACACTGACTATTCCCACTATTCTAACTATTTGTCAAACCAGTGGACGAAGATGTCGAAGTTGGAGTTGATTTCTTGGTTTTCTTCACCATCTTCTTCTTGTTGTCAGTACCGATGTTTACCACAGAGGGTCGGGCAGCGGTCCTCTTGTTCTTGTTGTTACCAACTTCTCTCTTCACTGGGTGTGCAGACCTAGCGGGGGGTGGGGCAGATGAGAGAAAGTGAGTTTCATGGTTAGTAGCAAGGCGGGGGGGCAGATGAGAGAAAGTGAGTTTCATGGTGAGTAGCAGGGCAGGTATGTCACAAAATTTCCGAATTAGGACCACAATCCGTATTAAAAACTGATAACGCTTCACAAGATATCAGCTGATGGTTATAAAATATCCATTACCGACATACAAACTCCGGGAATAACCCCCGATTTGTCTTGTGGTGCGCATATAATTACCTGAGTGTTACGGAATACGAAATATAGAAAATACAGATCCGTGAAAGTTTTCATCTTACTAGTATCTTTGACATATTGTCATATTTTTTGCCCAATACATGTCAAATAGATTAAACAATACCTACATCTATTTCTTCTAACACAACAGTCAACACCACTTTCCATTTTCTATTCATCAAACGTTCATTTTACAACTTTTATCCGAATAATGCTGCCGAAAATTACACTATCACCCGTCATGAACAGGAATTATCGTTGTGTATGGTGATCAATAATTGATCAATGATGATGATTATTCATCCATATAGTGTACAATAAACATGGTTATAGAGTGATTATTCATCTGTATACTATGCAATAATCCATCAGTATACTATAAAATAAACAATGAAAAAAATTGAAGAGAGAATTGTACAACAGTAAAAAATGAAGGAGAAACTGATTCAGCTACAACGGTTGAGGGGGATCTCTCCACAAACTTAAACGAAGCTGCTGAAGAAGACATGGCAGTGTTGGCAGTGTCGAGATTTGGCAGTGTAAACAAAAGAGAATCCAGAGTTTCGAGAATTAGCTTGAATCCGGAAAATCCCACGGAAAAACACGGAAATTAGATCGAAACAATACCGCAATTAACTTCAACGTGTCGGCGACACCAAAAATAGAAGATCAGAGATACTATCTCTTTCCGGTCGATAGCGCACTCCAACATTAGTAGCCAGCTAAATGTTGTTGCTTTGGTTTGACAATGCCGCCTTTCTTATACACGTGCGTGCGGTTGAGACTGTCCCAGTCGGTGCCGCATTCCCACTGGCACAAAAAGTTCCCCAAATTATTTTAGCGGTCAAGCTATTGGGAATGCTATAGTGAGTAGTTTTGTATGATGGCATGAAGTTAACCGAAACAGGTAACAAGCAATTAACGTATCATTCGTGGACGTTGTAAAATATTCTTTATTAATTCGGTTTCGGAGTGGATGGCTCGTTAAATCCTCGACCTTCGGTCTCGGATTCAACTCCAATTATCAGCTCGGGCTTCGCCCTCGACTGATAATTCTGCCATCCACTCCTCAACCTCATGAATAAAGACTATATTTATATACTTTGCACCTTGATATTAACCTAGATATTACACCTAGATATTAACCGTACTAAACAGCCCCCAATAAATCATCAGACGCGTGATATAATTCCGACATCGTAGTCAGGGAATACCGAGCCACCTCCCCTTACCCCTAGTGCTATTTCTGTAACAACGAAAAATTTCCAATCTAAAATATATATTAATTTACGTCAATGAGGTTCACATGAATTAATCAATATAATATACGAGTGATTAAGTTAATTAAAGTGGTAATAAGTTAATTAAAGTTATAACTCACTGCCGCTCTGTTTCTTTGTCTGTGATGTAGACCGATAGTTGCTCCTTTACTTCGGGTAGATTCAGTATAGCTGTTGCCCTGGCCGGAGAGAGAAATGCATTGTCATGATTTACGAAATTAAAGTTTATCGTATCACTTATTATTAACTTACTCTCTAGATTTATTGTCATGGTTTTTACCTGGGCGTGACTATAATGAGTAATATAAAGTGGTCACACTTCATAGGTAATAATCGGTCTGGAGATGTAACCCCTATGTTGAGATTCAGACATCTAGTCGCCCATTTTCCGGCAGGTTTTGTAGTGAAATTAAACGAACTATAAGTATAACTGGGGTTCATTCTGAAGTACCAGCACTCTATTCATTGCTTCATACTACTTGCTTCATACTTGCTTCATTATAATGATTTGTTTATACCGTGTTTCTGGCAGATAAGGGGGTCAGATTATGAGTTCCCGTTAAAGATCTCACTATCTGCATTCTAAGGATATTTTCTTCAGAAAGTATACTTCGTTGTTGCTATTGTCTTAGTACTTGTTCACGCAGTTTCAATGAATGGTAAATACTTGGAGCGAGTTAACCCCTCACTATTGGTGCTTGGCTGCGGCCTTGTCAACAAGTACTAGGTGAGAGGGCGGGCCGCAGCACTCGTGTTGTCGGAACCTACCTACATAATGATTTGGCTACTGGGATCGACAGACCTTTTGGCAGATCCATTGGGCACTCAGTGACTATGATGACGAATTATTGGTGCGACCAGTCTTTTGTCAAAGATCTCACATCATTTAATGAATGTAATACGTCTCAAGAGTCTACGTTGCAGAAAATAAACGATCACTGTAACATTTCTTTCGCATATATTACATGAGAATAATGCGATTGAAACCATTTTTCTCAGAATTTCTTCAACGGGCTGCAATTCTAAGAATCTGAGATTGGATTTGGTTCAAGTGCGATAATTGCACTCTTTCAATTGAACATGGTATCTAAATTTGTAACTTGGAGATGCCATCTTTTCTCAACCCACAATTAGGAGCTTTCCACTTCTGTAGTGCTAACAATGCCCTAGCTATGCCTCTGCCCTAGCTATGCCCCTGCCCTAGCTATGCCTCTGCCCTAGCTATGCNAGTAGCAAGGCGGGGGACAAATGAGAATAGGTGAGTTTCATGGTGAGTAGCAAATCAGGTATGTCGCATAATTTCCGTATTAGGACCACAATCTGTATGAAAAACTGATAACGCTTCACAAAATATCAGCTGATATATAAATATCCATTACCGACATACAAACTCCGGGAATGACCCCCGATTTGTGGTGCGCATATAATCAGTCCTGAGTGCTACGAAATACGAAATATAGAAAATATAGATCCGTGAAAGTTGTCATCTTACTAGTATCTTTCACATATTGTCATTTTTTTGCCCAATACATGTCAAAGAGATTAAGCAATAAGTTGTACATTTATTTCTAGTCAACAGTCAACACCACTTTCCATTTTCTACTCATCAAACGTTCATTTATATACTTTGCTAAGACACCTAGATATTAACCGTACTAAACAGCCCCCAATAAATCATCAGACGCGTGATATTATTGCGACATCGTAGTCAGGAATTACCGAGCCACCTCCCATTACCCCTAGTGCTATTTCTGTAACAACGAAAAATTTCCAATCTAAAATATATTAATTTACGTCAATGAGGTTCACATGAATTAATCAATATAATATACGAGTGATTAAGTTAATTAAAGTGGTAAGTTAATTAAAGTTATAACTCACTGCCGCTCTGTTTCTTTGTCTGTGATGTAGACCGATAGTTGCTCCTTCACCTCGGGTAGATTCAGTATAGCAGTTGCCCTGGCCGGAGAGAGAAATGCATTGTCATGATTTACGAAATTAAAGTTTATCATATCACTTATTATTAACTTACTTTCTAGATTTATTGTCATGGTTTTTACCTGGGCGTGACTATAATGAGTAACATATAGTGGTCACACTTCATAGGTAATCATCGGCCAGGAGATGTTACCCCCATGTTAAGATTCAGACATCTAGTCGCCCATTTTCCGGCTGGTTTTGTAGTGAAATTAAACGAACTATAACTGGGGTTCATTCTCAAGTACCAACACTCTAGTTCTTGCTTCATACTTCATAATTTGTAACCTGGAGATGCCATCTTTTCTCAACCCACAATTAGGAACTTTCCAGTTCTCTAGTGCTAACAATGCCTAGCTATGCCTCTGCCCTAGCTATGCCTCTGCCCTGGTTATGCCTCTGCCCTAGCTATGCTTCTGCCCTGGCTATACCATTGCCTAGATCCATCATCCATTATAGCACCATGACTAACCAGCTAGTTTACCAGCTAATTTACCAGCTAGTGTCAGAGTGCAATGAGTGGAGTTGACCAGTTGAACCAGTTATTGACTTCTTCAACATTACAGAGTTGCGTGGGCATACTCGCTTGACATATACGGTGTGTCAAATCTACGTGTGTGTTTAATGATCAATATATCGTCTCATATACAGCTGGCCTCCCTTCAGAAGCTGGTACCTAAAGAAGCTATCAAGAGATTGTTCTCTCTTGACGCCACTCTCTCTTGGAAACATATTGACGCAGTTTGGATTTACGTCGTATCTGATGCCTGGTGTATCAATTATCTCACCCACCCGTCCGGCTTTCTAGTCACAATAATTCAAGTGTTATCGTTTCTCTAGTGACAACTCAATCCGGAGCAACCTTGTACTGCCTTATTATACGTGGGTTTTAATCAGTATGTGGCTATAACAAACCGGTTGGTTATTAATGGATTATTAATGGAACACCGCGGACCGTTTCATTATTAATGGTCATGATATAATGGACATTTATTGTCATGATACGCACGCGCGCACAATGTGACACTTGTGACAGTATTCCTGTCTGTCAATCTGTGTGCTAGAGCGTGTCTACTTCCACGCTATGACCCCTGTCACGGTACCTACAATTGTGTCCATTGTTGTCAATTGTGTATACCTACTACCTATACCCTACCTATAGTAGTACTGTAGTAGATGCTTGACGCACGCGGGCACACTTCTCTACTTCAATAGTAAGTATGCTATGTTCGTGCTATGCTCCAGCTATACTGATATCTGATACAAGATCACGTGACAAAGTGCAGCAAGACAACTGTGCAAATGTCTAACTTTTCGTGAGACGCATTACCCGTTTTAACTCGGAATTGACTGTGACTTTGTTCTCTTGATAAATGTAACCCACAGAGCTACTCTTGTCAGAGCTATTTATAAAAATTCTAAAGATCGGATTTAACAAATTATCACGACGTTAAAACCCCATCGCTGTTTCGCAACTTATAACCTTTCTGGGGTGGGTAATCTTTGCTAGCCATTAACAATTTGAAGACCAAGGCGGCGGCCACTTATGCCAATCATAAGATGGTTCGAGCAGATAAATAGCCCAATATCAACCCAATATTACACGTTGGCGTATTATGTGTTAAGCACATAGTTCACCAAGATAAATACTATATGGGCGTATGCAGTATTTATGCTAAACCATAATGTGGTTCGCCACAACCGTCAATTGTCAGTGGTCTATCAATTGTCAGCCTGGCGATGTCATGCATTATCGGCTTGGTGAGCTAGAAAGCTGTGGACGATCTCAGAATCTCAAGCGGTTATAGGTTCTTATTCTTATTGCGTCCAAGAAACAAGCTTCTCAAGCATGTCATTCCGGTGTTTGATACTTTAATAGACCCCCCTCCTCAGTCCAATAGATTTTCCAACAGTGCAGTACCTGCCTCCCAAAAGGGCGATTCGTGGAATGTACGTGTTTCGGACAATTACAGCAGTGAGTCCAGCTTGTTCATTGTTCATTGTTCATTAATGCAGGGCAGAATCACAGAAAGAACAATGAGCTATGGTCTATGGACAAGGGACCATTGCAGCCACGTCACAGTGCGATTATAGTGCAATATTTCCCCCGTCGATTGTAAATCGCAGTTTAACCATACTCTCCGGTCCCTTGCATGATCGTTTTGCAAGCGTGCAACTTTCTCACACAATAAAATACGCTGCAATGCTATGTGAAAATGGTTAGAATTCTGTAAAAAACAATGCTAGTTTGGCATTATCTAGCATTGTAATCTCTGTGTTTATCTCACAATGACAAAGTGTCACGACGTATCGTCGTGACACACCTGCTGACTGCTGAGTGGTGATCATTAGCTAGGGAGAGCGGCGATCATTAGCTAGGGAGAGCGGCGATCATTAGCCAGGGAGGGCGGCGATCATTAGCTAGGGAGAGCAACCAGTAAGACAGGTTTAGATCAGACATGGTGAACAAGTACTAAGTAGCCTCACGTACCACCACTTCTAACCACGAGCGAGGTGGTTTACTCGTTTTGCCTGCCGACAACTTAGCAAACATTTGAAAATGACATCGTTGTTCCAATGCTTTTAGCAAATTGACTTTGACAATCGCTCGCCCTCAACGATGCTTTTCGGAGATTTAATGGGTTTCATGAAGATTTTGGACAAATTGAATCATCCCGTGAAGTGGTAAGAGCTTGGCATATAAATGGGAAGGACACGCGAGAAAAAGCAACTTCTCCCCCGGCGATTTGTTGATTTAGTTTAAGAGTATGACCCACACTATATAACTGTAGAATTCGTCACCTTAATCACCACCTCCCTCTGCTGATGGACTCTACTGGCTGGGAACACAACAACATCAGTCCGCGTATGGGTACCATGATTACAACAGCGCTTATCTTATATTACAAACGCTCCTAGCCCTTACCCTAAACCAATTGTCACACTAACCCAATTCTAACAATAACAGTTACCTTTACCCTAAACCTAACCATTAGCCTCAGCCTAACCATAACACTGATCCTCACCCAATCCTCGCCTAACTCTAATCCAGAATCAGGATAACAATTCAGTATTTCTGAACACTCACGTGGGTCTGGACTCTGGTGACTTGTGTAGACTCTTCTGTATCAACATCTTGACCAGATTTGAGTAGTCACTCGGGATCTCCTCGTAGCTGCCCTTCACTATCTTGTAACACAGACTAACCTGCCGGGATACAAGACTCACCTAGCAATTGAAAGGTTAGAATACACATTGCTGCTACTCACCAAGTTGGATGCGTTGAACGCTGGTTTCTGTGCACACAGCTCATACAATAGACATCCAAGAGCCTGCAAAATAACCGAGGTTAGAATGTTTCGACTGATCTCGTGGGTAGATCCATACAATAAATAACCCAATTTTCTACCACCACCTCTACATTCATACAAAACCTCCCCAAAATAACCTAATTTCCGACCACCTGCAGGTTCATCCTCAGATCACGTGCACAGAGATACTTTATCCGCTTGCAAACTGCACACAATACACATTTCACAGGTTGTCGCACAAAATGAAGAAAAAATTGAAGAAATTATTCTAGAAGTTCGATTCCAGCTAGGCCTTTTTATTCATCCGAAAACTTTCTTCCGACGATCCTCAATACTAAACCATCATTACTAACCACTGTTTTCACACTGTGTTTAAAGGTTTAACAACACAGATTTATTACAAATACGTTATTTATACTTCTCAAAATAAATAGATACTACAGAAGAAAATCACACTACTATGAGTACTAAGTAGGTTTAGTTAGGTCAGTAACAAGCGTGCCAGGACATATCTTTGCTCTTTCTTTTTTATGAAATATTAACGTCAATATAGGTACCTTACTACAGCAATAATACTCGAAATTGTTAACACCTCTTAAATTAACATTTGCATTCAACTACCTATATTTATGGCACGGCTATTACCTACAGTGATGGTTCTATTTTTCAAACTTATCAACACTACTTATTACAATCAAATTTGAGCCTGACGATGTCTAAATTGATCGCAATTAAAAAGACGCATTTTCAGTCGTAAACTGAGTCAAAAGAGAATTTACTAACTATCTCTCATCGTAACTAATGCGACTCTTATTCAATCGTCCAATCCATGAACTATGATGGTTTTATTCCTGCGCTCTTTCAAGTTTTCATTCTCAATCCAATTCAGTTTTTCCGATCAAGCTACATATTTTCCATCGAGAAGCACAATCAGGGGCGGTGAGCGTAATACTAATCTCTGATAAGCTCAATAATTCCATTGGTTGACATCTTGTTACACATGTGACGTCACGCACACACACAAACCTTGACATCACGTGACAATAGACGATATTATGGTTTATTGACTTGGCCCCCTGTGTTTAGCAGATAATCTGTCACAGTGTCCCAAAGTGAGCGTCACGGGAAGTTTGCCCTCCCAAACCTGCGTTTGTGACATGATAAGCGAAGTATAAAACAGCTTGCAGGCAATCATTCGCAATCGTCGTTAGACATAATAAACTTCGGATGCGTTGGAATCTCGATAATTAAACCGTTTACCAAGATCAGGAATATCAGTTTGATAACGCTAGCAAATTTAATCAGAGAGGGTATGATGTTGTTATTGTTGACTATTATAGTGAGACTTATCCTGAGCTGCAATTTGTTTCAATAAAATCTATCGAGAAGCGTGATTCCATAACGCGTTAGTACTTAGTCTCCTTTATGCATAAACTACAGACACAAGTCAATCGATAATACCATAGCATCCCCTAGAAATTCTTGTGGCAAACAAACTTCTCGCGTAAAGACGATACTCCATTGTTTAAACCACACGTGAACTCCGAGTCTCTTTGCCAAAAATTCCGCCGATTTCGAGACAGGTTTGTGTTGTAAAAGTTATTGCCGATGCTCGTTCTCAATAAAACCAGATATTTTCGCGATATTCTCATAATCGATCAATTTCTCGGTATATTTTCGCTTTTCTCTTGGTATCATTATCGACCACGACCATCGAAAACAAACTTCGCTTACGGAAATTTCGCTGTTTTCTTTCCCCTAATATCAGCTACAATCAATAACCACAAAAACTAACTAATAAATAACGTATCCAAATAGCAAGTATCATTAAAATACCATTTTTCCGATATTTTCTACCACTTACCCAAATATCGGACTTTGAGTTGTAGGGCTTGTCCTGGCAAATCTCAGGGCTGAGGTAGCAGGGCGTTCCTACACATGTACTGGCCATGTCCACTGTGTGTTCCAAAACACGCGCTATACCGAAATCACCTGACAATTAGAAGTGGCGACATACGATGACTAATTTCGGACTATAATTTCTAATTCTCAGTTCACTCCCCCATTCTCATTGTATCGTCCTCACTCACCTATTTTGATCATATTGGTCTTCGTAAGGAAGACATTCTGTGTCTTCAAGTCTCTGTGCAAGACACGCTTCCCGTGTATATAGCGCAATGCCATAGTAATCTGTACAAACCACTGTGGACAGGTGCTGGTTAGTGGACATTGATCAGTGAATAGCTGATCGACGGTTGTTTTGGGTTCAGCAATTTCCTTCATAAAAGTTAAAACTGATTATTCTTTTTCTTAGATAGCTCACTTCAAATGTACAAGTCATTTTAAAAAGTCATACAATCACGACTGTTTAATGCCGCAATGCCAATGCGGAAGTAATGTCGTCTATGAACACCTAAAGTCTACCTGTGATCATTCATAAGTCATGTGTATATGATTTTAGCATGCAATAATACGCTGTAAAATCAGTGATTTCACCAAATCGCCATTGTTCGCGTAAACAGGGCCGGCGCATTGACGCGCATCGCGATCACTGATGTGTCACCGCGCCGTACGTCTATCTCGACTCTCACTGTGACGGATACAGTTGTGACAAAATCTCTGTTCAGTGTTCCTTATCCACTTTCCAGTTCCCAGATAATATAGTACAAAGTGGACTCCACTTTAAATTCAGTGAAAATTTCAACCATGAAATTATTTTAGAAGGGTCACGGATTTGTTCAATTACTGGAAAGCATTGGATAAACTAAGAAAGCCGATTTCAGCAAATTGTGACCATTATCTAGGAACCTATCCCAACTAATAAAGAATCAATTAGTAAATTACCTCCATGATCTGTCGCTCAGGTATGAGACTTCCTTTCTGCCGTGATGTCTTCACTCTCTCGTATAGCGACCCTCTCGCACAATAGTCCTAGAAACAACTATTGTAAACGACTTTGGGTCGCTGCATGATTAGAGTTAACACATACAACTACTGTATTACATGATTACGGAGGGGGGTTCGAAATGGGCAAAGTTTTGATAACGGGCAAAATTTGGACGATCCCGTATGATAGACGATGCCTTTTATGTTGTAATTGCTGTTGCAACTAACCTGTATAATGAAAAGGTTGTCCTGTTTCCTATCGAAGAATGCCTCGTGATAACGAACCACATGGGGATGATCCAATTTCTGTAGTATCAGCACCTGAGAGTAAATGGGATAATTGTATACTGCTGAATGTCACAATATTCGGGATCTCAGTGACAGAGTGCCGCAAAAACACTCACTCAACTTGGTTGTAAAACCTGAGAGTGATCAGTGAGTGTGTGAATTGTGTGATCGTGAACTTGGAAAATCATTAATTTCGGACAATTGAATTGTGTTTTCTGTCACCCGTACATCATATCTCACGATTATAGAAAAACCTAGTGTCCGTCAAGATTGCATACGCTAATAATTCTACCCGCAAAACCTGACACCACGTCAAGGCAGATCCATAGCATTATTAATTTCAAGCCTAGAGTTCTGATAGGCTAGCTCCAATCACGTGACACACACACAGACACACACACAGACACACACAC
>CAMPET010000061.1:232708-246619 GCA_946803715.1 Beroe ovata | reverse complement strand
ACACACACACACACACACACACACACACACACACATAGACACACACACACAAACCTCGCGGAGCACTATGTCTTTACTCCTTGACTTTTTTCGTTTGTCGAGGAATATCTGCTTGAGGGCGTACGATTTGAAGTCTCTCTTGGATTTACAGAGGAAAACATTGCCTGCACTTCCCTTACCGATGTTCTGTAAAACATTGTACTTCTTGTCTACATCAAAAGAGGGGTATGACATGGTTTCATTGCTAGGATAAGGGGAAATTGAGGTTACATCCGCATATTTCATAGGCTACTAATTGCTAATTACTAAGGGTATTTATTGCAACATAATCAGCAATCCCTCTTGACAGATAACGTGTACTGATTGCTATTAACACACGGCATATTGATCCTTGATCCGTAGCTTGAGAAGTTTTGTTGTGAGTAATAAGACCTTAGATCATCGTTGCTTTATTTGTAGCTCGAATACCTATTATTCAAATCAATCAATCCCTCCATCTTAAGGTATGGCAACAATAGGAACAAAAGAACTGTATGACTTTTCCTTGGGAAGTTTACTGATCATCATCAATGTTGTAGGGTGAGTCGATCATAGATTACTCCATACTGATTAAAATGGATCATGAAATACTGGATTCAAGATGAGACCCCCATTTATGTTCTTAATGGAGCAGCATTCATGAAGTTATAATGACGAAGTAATGACTCATTATAATGACGTTATAATGAAGAAGTAATGACTCATTGTAATCAGGGTGGTAGCCAACGTGAAAGCTATCCTCCAACTGGTTGTGTTACACAGACGCGCCAGAACCGTTACCCACTTCATGTATCTCAACTTGGCTGCGGTGGACTTTTTACACTGCCTCTTTCCGAGCATGGTGTCCACAGTGGGACTGTTCAACAACCGTGATGTCCACTTCCTGGGACAGGGAGTACTCGACCTATCCGGCTGGATGTTGAGGTGTGTGTGTGTGTGTGTGTGTGTGTGTGTGTGTGACCATGACCCCACTCCCCAGCTCTCTACCTATTGTATCACTCTACTTCATCTCCATCATCTATCTGGCACGGATGTGTGCTATCCACTGGACACTAAGCTATCGCACAGTGTTCACGGTGCGCCGCATTGGCGCTGTGGTGGCGTTTCTGTGGCTCGCAGCGGCGCTATACTCTGCAATCCCATTCTTCTGTGGAAAACACTACAAGTACATCAGTGAAGTTTCCATCATAACCTTCTCAGGTTAGTATGCTCGCGCTTTGAGACCACAAAAAATGACATTGACATCGAAAATATCAATAAAATTTTGCAAGCAGATTTCTCACAGTCACATCCACTATCACATTTTTCAGCAACTCAAGCCTATCTCAGCATCAGCCAAACCCAAGAAACAGTGATCCTAATCCTAACAGTTGGTATCATTGACCTGCCTATTGTGATCGTGTGCTTCTGTAGCCTGTTCTCTGTTTGGGTTCTCAAGAAAGAGGTTATTCACTCCCACAGTGGTAGGCTCTAGAAACATTTCCATCGTAAATTGTAATATTTCATCGCTCTGAAAATGAGCAAGTTGATACCTGACTCCTATGACGCTATTAATGGAACAGTAACCTCTTATCACATTGTGTTGAATGTTAGAGCTTCTTACTTCAGAGTCCACCAAAGTACTAACAAGGGAATCAGTCAAGTTCTCCACCACAGCTTCAGGAGGTTCGTCCATCATCCCCACCATTGACATTCGATGTCGAGTTCCGAGATGCTTCACACACGCATCAACAATACATGTGCATACACGCATACACACCGCATAATGTAAAACAATAGGTATTATCTTGAATAATCCTCACTACTTATCCCCCCCCACAGATGTACACTCAATCAATGAGAAGGACTTGGCATCCTACACGATCATCAAACTACTCCTCTGTTTCCTGGTGTGCTATTTGCCCGGATGTGTTCTGCGATTCATCTTCCTAATTCAGCACATCTTCCCCACCTCTATTGGCAATGTTCTTCCTACCACTGTGGCAGGCAGAAATAGATTCTTCTACATTTACACCCTCCTCAATCTAGTCCTGATAAGCTTCAATTCCATGCTCAATCCATTCCTACTGATTCCAACTACATCACAAAAACAGCGTTCATCAAGTATGGTCAGGAATAAGTCACGATTGCAAACTTCTAAAGCCTAAGTGTAAGAATATCAGTCCTATCGCTGACATAAATCTGTAGAAATTTGAGGTTGAGATTTAGAGGTACCATTTCAAATAAGTACTAAACTCGTGAATTTTGAATCAGACATTTTAATCTTTCCTGTATAGGCTGATATCATCTCCAATGAGGTCTCAATATAATATATCGCTTTTCCCTATTCCAAAACAAAGTTAAATAATTTTGCGGTCTATATTTATTCAAATGATATTTAATGGACGGGGGCTCAAGGAAATGAACAAGTACAATGTGCATTGAAACACAATCTAAAGATTTCACTCAAAATTCAAATGATCAAATAGTCACATGCAAAAGATTGCGCAAATATTTGTTTAAGTTTAATACAGAACCCATGGAAGACAAACATAACAGCGATAAAGGTCTAAGAATGCAGTAATGCAAATTTTGAAGCAAATGAGGCACAAAAATCAATATAAAGAGATATCAGAGATTATAGTTGATATGAACGTCAATTAGTCATCTTTCTTGTCTGATGGTGTCACCAAGTCCTGAAAAAGAGAGAATTCTAATATTCGTCGAATAATGATAGGTAGACTAGACTAAAAAATTGATATGATCCGAATGCCGAGGTTAAGAATGAGTTCTCACACACACACGTGTACACACACACACGTGTACACATACACACGTGCACACCTGTAGTTGCTGGTGCTCCACGAGGAGTCGATCATATTCTGTAGTCAAGTTTTCACATTGCTTGCGCATTGCTTCAACATCTGCCTTACTCTGATCGGCCCCTGAACGAAGAAACAGTTTAGTCAGGATTCCTGGTTCTGCTGGGTTTGAAGTACCATCCAAATGCCAAAACTTCCATATCCACATACTTTTCTCAGCAGCCTTGACCTTGTCCTTCAACTCTTCCATTGCTTTAACTTCCTCAATGACTTTATCGTCCACATCAACTAGCTGCAGGAAAAGATCAATCTGATTAGTATCCTATGATCCAAAACCAGCATTATTTTCCTTAATCAACGAAAAAATCACTTTTTTGAGGGCACTGTTCTCCTCCAGGAGAGTCTTGTTCATTGTTCCTGCAGCAACAGCTTGCTTGTGAATTGCTTCATTGTTAGCTTCAAGTTGGGCAACCTTGCTAACTCGAGTGAGCATTGTTCTCAAAACACTGAAATTAAGTCCAAGTGTTTAAAGAGGTTGCTTTTTGCATATGCAAATTAAAGCTCACCAATACTTCACAGCACAATCACATTTGAGAAGCTAGGTCTCCCTAGTGGAGATCCTGAAGAAGAGACTATGTTTTGGAACCGTCATTAGATTTGTGATGTGAAGTGTGGGTTTCATTATATTTACATCTTTTCATTGATTACAGTGTTCAATTTTATGGAGCTTGTATTTCAAAATAAAGATGTACCATGCCCTACAAATGAATATCATGTACTCACATGAGCAAGAAAAGGGAAACTCCTGTGATGTAGAAGTTTCTCTGAGCTCTAAACAACTTCATTAGAATATGCTCTTGGGCAGATGGGGTGGCACTTCCAGTGATATCCACTTTCTTATCTTGTCCAGTGTAGATGTACATCTCTCTAAGAGAATCTGAAAGGCAAGGAAGTTCAGTAGATATAGGGAACCAAGATAAATGCCTTTAGAAAGGTGCTTCTATTATTGATATGATCACCAAACCTGCAAAGAGAACCAAAAGACCAGACAGGAAACAAATAAATATCCAATTCATGTAGCCAGCGATGAGACTTATAAGAGAGGAATTGAAGATTCTATGCCACCTGAAATGTATGTAATTATATTTTCTCAGAGAATTGAACAACTGCATTCAAAATGTTTCTCAAAATACATCCAGTCCAAAGAAAGAAAAAGACCTCCTGCATGATATCCATGGGACACTGAGGAGCAAGGCGAGAGTTATCTCTGAGTAGAGAAACCCAGAGACAAGAACCCACTGGATACTCATGCTTCTCCCCTATATAGGTAAAACTATCACATAACTAGCGATAACTTAATATAACATTAGGTTGACGATTACATATCAGACAAATATAACAAGTATATCAGACAAGTATAACCTCCTGTGTGCTTTCAAAATTTTCAAAATGTCCTATCAAGTATCAAGTGAGATCAACGCCAATGATGGATCATGGATCAGATCATTGCACATTGATATGATTGGAAATTTGCGAGTTGTCAAAGAATTCATCAAATTGCAATTAACATTCAAAAAAATCCAAAAATTTGCTTTATGAGTTACACTGTGAAGTTTTTATGTTTATGTGTCACACATGAAAGAAAATGAATAAAAAAATTTAAATCCATTTCTAAAATTTTCCTTGTAGGGGTTTTCGCTACCGTGTACCGTCGGCGCCGCGCAATTCAATATGATAATTCCGCAATAGAAATCCCGCCAGCAAGGGAGAAATCTTTCAAGGTTTATCCAATTTTCGTAAAATAATAGTAAAGTGTTGCCGCGCCGGATGTTATCTGTTTACTGTTTCTTGCGCGCATCCCGTCCGCGTTGGGCCAAAATGACAATTGCGCGGCGCCGACGGTAGGGTAAAATCCTACAACAATGCAAGCGCAAAAGTAAAGCCATAAGAATTGTCAAACTGTATCGAATGAAACTTTGTTATTCTCGCGCGCACGGCGCGCGGCTTCCTCCCGATGAAGGCGTGCGCGCAAAAACAGATAGGATATTAAGAAGTCAATTAAATTTTACAAGGTTTGTCAAATAACACCTTTAAACTTATTTCAATTTCCTACGACCGTCGACCGGCCCGCTTTGGCGCTTTGCATGCGATTTCTGTTGCTCATGCTCGAGAAAACATTTTTGGGCTTTGCAGTTCTGAAATGAGTTAAAATGTAAAACATTGTGTGGAACCTGGCCTCATGTGCAGCCGAATATACGACTGGTATGGTCTAATACATCAGCATGTCACACAGTCTTGCAGGCTCACTGAAAGTCAATTTAAAAGGGGCACTACAGGGAACCTAGAGCTTTGAATTAATTGAATGTGAAGGAATAACTGCCATTCTTGCCAATCTTGTCAACCATACATTGTGAATGACCAATTGAAGTCAATTTAGAGTGCCAGTAGAATTGAGCTAATGATTGATGTTGGCTGAAGTAAAACAGTCTTGTGCAAATTTATAATTACTTTAATGTCCACTTGCAATAATTTGTCTCCTGTTTTATTGTGCTGTAAACATATTGTTCAAATCAATTCAATTGAGTGGAATTTAACACATTTCCCAAAATTGTTGTTTGGTTGAAAATGTTGCCTTGACCAGACCTGCTCTGTGACTGCTGTGCAGCACAAGACCTGATCCCAAAAATCATAATTAAGACTACCATCCCCTAAATCAAAACGCAAAGCTTCTTACTCTATTGGTCCTCTTCTATGACAGTTTCACTGCCTCCTGAGCACTCTTTGCAGGAGAACTTCTTTGCTTGGTGTTCCTTGCTGCTATACTTGCTCACATATTGTGCTCAGACTTAATCGTTTCCTTGAATTAGTACAACTGCTGAAGATCAGTAATCTCCCATGATTCAATAGCATCAGAATTGATCAGATCCATCTGATGCAAGCATGAGACTTGCACACATCTGTTGATTTTACAAGTATTTTACTAAATAAGCATCGAAAGGATTTTATTTATTTCCTTCTCTGCATGGATTTATATCATGTACACTTGGGCACAGACATACATGGGATACATACACATCTACTAGAAAACTGACTAGCAAGTCCTTACTCAACATCATCGGTGAGGACTGAGCACTGTGTAGTGTGCACTGTAATACTGATGTGCCTTGTTAGAAAATAGAGCTATGAAATTGTCGCGAATGCTACATCTAAAGATTGTAGCTGTGACAGAAAAAGATTGCAACTTTCAGTTCTAAGTTTTTTGATAATTTTGTTATCCCTGGAGTTGCTCCCATTTCTGTGTGGAGTCTGTTTGGATCTGTGCACTGATTCATTTTCCATCTTACACTTTGTCCCACAATCTGTTAGAAGATTTTATGTTCTCCTCCAGCTGCACTCGATCTGTCCGGATTCAGTGGTCATGCTATTGCACAACTGCAGTGACAAATGTGGGTGATTTCTGTATGACTGTTTTCATGGACTATAGGGAGGATAAAGGGGGTTAAATCAACTTCTTCTTGTTGTGGTTCTATTTTCACGAGATTACTTAAATATCAGATCTCAACGTTGAATAGTTGTACAACAAGTTACTAGGATAGACTTACTTTGTAGTACTAACCTCAATGGCAAAAACTCTAGGGCAGGATGTGAAAAAGTTGTGCTGAAACCGAAAGGGAGTTGTAAGATAATAGTTCATCATGGCTGCAAATCCATACAACTACTCCTACATTTTCAAGTACATCATTATTGGTGACATGGGAGTTGGTAAGAGTTGCCTGCTTCACCAATTCACTGAGAAAAAGTTCATGGCAGACTGCCCCCACACTATTGGGGTTGAATTTGGGACTAGAATTGTCGAGGTAATTGCACGATTGCTACTGTTCATCATCTCTTTATATTTTGTGTGATATCATTTCAGTAATAAACAATGAACGTACCTGTTCAGGTATCAGATCAGAAGATAAAGCTACAGATTTGGGACACTGCTGGTCAAGAGAGGTTCAGGGCCGTGACGAGGAGCTATTATAGGGGCGCTGCTGGGGCTCTCATGGTGTATGATATCACTAGGAGATCCACCTACAATCATCTCAGCAGGTGAATCCAAATATATTATCTCCCCTGGGCACTATAATCCGTCCAACAGGCGCCGGTTTTATAATGATACAGAGCAGGTCTTACCACTATTGATCATCCATTTTGGAATATAGACACTTGGAATATAGACAGTAATATAGACACTTGCTCTGGTGTGAAACGAATCAAAGGTTTACTCCGATATTTTTTGATAGTGGACATCTATTATCTGTGTCAGCGTACTCAGAGACTTGCAGGGATGAGATGGTATCGGGCCTCAGACTCGGATTCTGGTGTAATAAGACGCTCTGGTGTAATTAGACGCTCTAAAGCTGCTATTATAGATTAAATTGTGTATTATGCACATGTGAGCAAAAGGGGCATTGAATTTCAATTTTCACTGAAAGAGCTCAGTGCATCTCAGCAGTGTACCGACTACAAGTTCGGAAGAATGTTTTAACAACGAATACTAGAACTGAGATCATCCGTTATAATATGGAAATGATCTAATAGCTATCTGTGAGCGTTGTACAATATGAGTAAAATAGTGAAAATAGAAAAAATGATACTGGAAACAGTAGGTTGCACGATCACCAAGAATAGCGTGTTGCCGACACTCGCAATTATCTCGATCATTTGTATCGTGTCTAGGTTGTTATGTCAACATTGCCAATGCTGATTCAAATAAATGAACCCCCACCCTGCCCCTAAAAATAGCAGATAGCTGTTTATGACATCATACAAGTCCCCGCAGACGCGTATTTTAAACAAATTTGCATTATTTATATTCAATTCATTGCCCCTCCCTTTTACACTATGTTATTGTACTCATTTCCTTACTAACTCGTCACTCTCTGTTATTGTACTCATTCTCTCACAGTCACTCTCTGTTATTGTACTCATTCTCTCACACACTCTCTCCTTCAGTTGGTTGACGGATGCCCGGAACCTGACAAACCCAAACACTGTTATATTCCTCATTGGTAACAAGAGTGACCTGGATGCTCAGCGAGATGTAACCCGGGAGGAGGCGGAATGTTTTGCAGAGGAGAACGGACTTATCTTCCTCGAGACTTCTGCCAGGACAGGTCGGTACACATGGATAGAGTGATGGGGGAGAATATAGTGCTGTGCGGAATAGAGCAAGTGGGATCGTTAATTTTGACATCGTAGCGAACATGAGCTATTTATAATGTAGGGGTGTGACCCATTGCGTCCAGAGTCTACCTTTCTCCTTTTCCATTTAATCTTGTAGTCTTGTTCCTATTGTTGTTCTCAACTCTTGCTATCAGTATATAATTCCCCCAACCACCGTACCACAACAGGTGAGAATGTGGAAGAAGCATTCCTGGAGACTGCTCGCATGATATACCAGAGTATTCAGGACGGATCTCTGGAGCTGAACGCGGCGGAAAGTGGCGTCCAACACAAGCCCACTCCGATCAAAGTGGGCGCTGAGGACGGCAACTCAAGTGGGGACAGAAACTGTTCTTGTTAACTGTTCGCTGGGGATTGTGTGTGTGTGTGCGCGCACCACGTGCACTGTGCACACACACACACAGCACGTGATCAGTCACGTGTGCGCGCGGTCATATAACAATGTTAAATTTGAATGTTTGTGGTTGGAATTGAATATTGATTTAGACGCACTTACACACGCATATATATATTTACACTTGTTGAGGCGATATGTGATTTTCTTGTTATTTTGTAGACCGAAATTTGACAGCAATATAATTATCTATTCAAATAAGCATTCTTTTATCCGATTACGGTGGTCTATAGCCATCGTCCCTATTGTTAATTGTACTCTCACACATACACGCTTCTTTTGAGGCGGCTACACTTGTATCCATTGTACACTTCTACATTGCACACTGTACAATGTGCATTCTTCATGTGTATACTTGAGTGGTTGCCTACGATTATACGTCAACTATTGATTTGGCAGTGTTGATTGTTAAAATGAAGTATACGCTCGCCTAATTGCAAGATCAATATATATATGTATGTAAACGGTATGATAAAATCCTAATTCCTAGCATATTAATATTTCAGAGCGATAATTTGCAATTTCTTGAGAATGCAAAATGGATTTCAGATTTCTTGATTTGTTGCCTGACGAGATATCTGGAAGAGAACAGTGTTTTTGTTTGAATTTGATGTGATGCTCTATTCTGTCCCAAAATCAATATTTCAAATTAGGAAATCGGAGTTGTGTGCGATTTCAGTAAGATGAGTTTCAGAAAATGTGCCTTGCGTGTTTTAATTCGATTTCATATAGATATTTTGAATACGTTGGTGATATAAATCAAAAGTTAGTTTAAACAATACATTAACATTTGTCTNGAGAAATCTGAAATTAATTATTTGAATGAGTATTGAGTATAAGCACCAAAATTGGAACGTATTAAAACAAAGAAACAAAGAAATGACAACAGCAGTGAAGCGCGCGCACTTTCAATAAACATGCACGTGCAACTCCTACGTCGCCAAGCAACGCTTATTCGTCCTACATCGCATAGTCGTTTTTCGCAACCCTTTTCCCAACTTTGAACGCCGATTACAAAAAATCTAAGACCTAATTCAAAAATCCGAAATGATGTTCGACAGCGGAATTTATCTATCTTCCACCTTGCAAAAAATCCCGGCTCTCCAACTCCATTTGGTCGAGTTATCCATATACAGCGGAACCACTTTCCTATAAGTGCCTCTTTCCTTTATATTATAGATTGAATCTGACCGCGCGCGCAATTCAAAACGAAATTCTCCACAGAGTTTATAGCTATCAACTGCAAACTATCATCTGCATCGATGGACAAGTTGAACTTAGCAAAAATTAGCAAAAACAGAAGGCCATGGCCATTTGAAAATATTTGTCGATCGATCGCGATGCACGGTTTAGCATCAGCAGTTTAGCATCGCCAGAAAAAATATTAGTTTAAACAATTATTTAATTATGTGCACACGTTGCGCAACCCTTTTCTACTCATGATGAACGCGGCACAGCAGATTGAGTCACGCAACGTGGAAAAAATTCTTTGTCAAGTTTAAATTTGGAAGGCTCTGTTTTCCGCCCCCATACTCGAGAACTTTGCGCCGCGCAGTCGCAAGCTGGTATCTCAGCACTCGCGTGCGCAAGAATTTGATAAAGGAGCATCATAATTTTATGCGGATTGCATAACTACCGTGTGAATTGTGGCTGATTTAGTAAGTCTGAGATTTCGCGTCCTCTCGGCATAGAGGGTTACAGACTGTCGGGATGAGTGGCGAGGATTCCTTCAATGCTCAAGGTAAGAGTCCTGTATCCGACATTGGTAGTTATTATTAAGTATCATAGGAATAAGTTCATTTCCTGCACAGCGTTCTCCTGTTTTGACACATCTGCTCAGTTGATAAATTGTTTAAATTCTCTCAGAATTCACTGACCTATGGTTAAACTATCTCATGGGCCAGGTTTACCCTTCCCATGTCCTATTCACTCACTTTCCTGCCAGCAAAACAATAATTGCCTCAATTGCCTCATCTGGTTTTATGTCACGTAAAATTCCGGATTCCTGCTCGTATTATTTGAAAGTAAGTATCATATTTCTACATCTTACACGCGTATGTCTTAGTGTTGATAACATCTCACAATGAATATTCGATATGAATCATGAATTTGCGTCGCTCGAAATCAAAACAGGTAGGTACCTCCCATGTCATTGTCCAATGAGTTACATCTTATACAACTGTGTGTGTCCGTAGACATGGAGCTAGTATGTAAATTCCCAGGCTCAAGTTTCCCGCCTGTTAGCGAAAAGTTCTGTCATAGTTTTGTATTTCACTATCTTTGTTTCAACAGGTTTGGTTGAAATAAAACTATGAGTAGGTTGTAATTTTGTCATGACTTTTGGTTTCATGGGAAAGTTCAAATTGAGTCAAGTGATGGAGATATGATGTCCGTACACATCGACTATTTTCAGACTTGCAGACAAAAGTTCTGAAATCGGAGAACAAACGCTTCTATCTCGATGTGAAGGAAAACAGTCGGGGCCGATTCCTCAAGATAACCGAGGTTTTTATCCTTGTTTCTCTCGAGATGATAAAATAAGCCTTGAGTTTTAGGTTACACTGGGATCAGAATGAATGTGTATGATCCATCAATTTGTCACGTCAACGATTGAAAGTCAAGTTCATTTAATAAACTGTCATGGTNCAGAAGGCCATGGCCATTTGAAAATATTTGTCGATCGATCGCGATGCACGGTTTAGCATCAGCAGTTTAGCATCGCCAGAAAAAATATTAGTTTAAACAATTATTTAATTATGTGCACACGTTGCGCAACCCTTTTCTACTCATGATGAACGCGGCACAGCAGATTGAGTCACGCAACGTGGAAAAAATTCTTTGTCAAGTTTAAATTTGGAAGGCTCTGTTTTCCGCCCCCATACTCGAGAACTTTGCGCCGCGCAGTCGCAAGCTGGTATCTCAGCACTCGCGTGCGCAAGAATTTGATAAAGGAGCATCATAATTTTATGCGGATTGCATAACTACCGTGTGAATTGTGGCTGATTTAGTAAGTCTGAGATTTCGCGTCCTCTCGGCATAGAGGGTTACAGACTGTCGGGATGAGTGGCGAGGATTCCTTCAATGCTCAAGGTAAGAGTCCTGTATCCGACATTGGTAGTTATTATTAAGTATCATAGGAATAAGTTCATTTCCTGCACAGCGTTCTCCTGTTTTGACACATCTGCTCAGTTGATAAATTGTTTAAATTCTCTCAGAATTCACTGACCTATGGTTAAACTATCTCATGGGCCAGGTTTACCCTTCCCATGTCCTATTCACTCACTTTCCTGCCAGCAAAACAATAATTGCCTCAATTGCCTCATCTGGTTTTATGTCACGTAAAATTCCGGATTCCTGCTCGTATTATTTGAAAGTAAGTATCATATTTCTACATCTTACACGCGTATGTCTTAGTGTTGATAACATCTCACAATGAATATTCGATATGAATCATGAATTTGCGTCGCTCGAAATCAAAACAGGTAGGTACCTCCCATGTCATTGTCCAATGAGTTACATCTTATACAACTGTGTGTGTCCGTAGACATGGAGCTAGTATGTAAATTCCCAGGCTCAAGTTTCCCGCCTGTTAGCGAAAAGTTCTGTCATAGTTTTGTATTTCACTATCTTTGTTTCAACAGGTTTGGTTGAAATAAAACTATGAGTAGGTTGTAATTTTGTCATGACTTTTGGTTTCATGGGAAAGTTCAAATTGAGTCAAGTGATGGAGATATGATGTCCGTACACATCGACTATTTTCAGACTTGCAGACAAAAGTTCTGAAATCGGAGAACAAACGCTTCTATCTCGATGTGAAGGAAAACAGTCGGGGCCGATTCCTCAAGATAACCGAGGTTTTTATCCTTGTTTCTCTCGAGATGATAAAATAAGCCTTGAGTTTTGGGTTACACTGGGATCAGAATGAATGTGTATGATCCATCAATTTGTCACGTCAACGATTGAAAGTCAAGTTCATTTAATAAACTGTCATGGTGTATCGATTCATCATAAGCGTAGAGCTTGACAACTCCGATGGGGTGTAGGTATCGATTCAATGATTTGAATGTAGGTCATAACTCCAGTCAATAACTTCATTCAAACAAGCGTCGAACAAATTCAGGAATTCTGGATCAAGTTGTCGTGTTTCTGAAATTTTGTTGTTTTATGATCTAAGAAGTGTAATAAAAAGGCGATGCCGTATGTTTAGAAGATACGTCACGGATGTGTTCATTATCCGTGCAACAGAGTGTTTGTTATCCCGTATGCATGAAATGTACTCACCATAGTCGTGTAGGATTGTGTGTGTAAAATTGTTCACATACCACGTATCATTCATGTCATCTTATGTACACTGCTTCGCCCATTCCGAATAATGTGTTGAATTTTGCTACGCATTTCCTCCATTGCTCGATGCTCCATCTTATAAAAATACTCTATTTATGAATCACATATTTATCTGAATCAACATGAAACATTGCAAGTTGCAACCTAACATTACCATAGAGTACCTAATCGCAAACACGCATAAATTTACACGCACATACACAGCGACTCGCACAGAGAGTATACACACACACACACGCACACGCACACACACACANACTCGCACACACACACACACACATGCACACACATACACACACACATACACACACACACAGCGGACCTGCTTTCATCATAACATACATAATAATTAATATGTTAGTGTACCATGCTTCATCAATGTGGTATAGGTATTAAACTTCTCCCTAACCTGAAGTAATAAACCCGTCGCATAATAATGAGATAAACGCTCATACCTACCCGTATTGGTATAATACACACCGGCGAAATTACATATACTGAGATAGCATGTTGTAGCTATTCGTGTGTAAACAGGCATCACTACCTATCCATAGTCACCTTCAATAGTAATGAACCAGGAAATGGTGGAAATCTCACCCCCTCTCTCACCCCCTCTCGTTTTCATGATGCGGAAAACCCGCTCACTTTTGAGGATAGTGAAATAGTTGGAAAAGTACAAGTTTTAAAGAAAAAGAGATGCTTTACTGTAGTTCCATCTGAGATATTTCACCTATCTGATTTATAGGGGACTATATTTGAGGACACCTTTGAGTAACACGTGTTAGTTACACTTTGTTACAAAGTTTGTGTGTGATACAGTTATGTTGCATTTAAGTCATGTCACACCTTGTGTTACACTATGAGTTACACAATGTTACACCATGTGTTACAAATTACACAATGTTACACCAATTGTTACACGTTATTGCATTTCCAGGTGAACACACAAGCAAGAACGAAGAACAAGATAACCTTTGCACTGAGCTCAGTAGAGGAGTTCAGGAATTTTCTCAACATGTTCACTGATTTCTACAACAACCTCGGTACAGTGTTCATCTTATCAGTTCTTTACATCAGCTTCATTGTGTGTGTGTGTGTGTGTGT